>JAPYZN010005932.1:0-11154 GCA_030522865.1 Psyttalia lounsburyi | reverse complement strand
AATTTTACGAAGCCACATATCATTAATTACTGAATATATTATAAAATTTATGGTATTAATAGTAATTTTTATGTGCGAATAAAGCACATTCCAGTATTCGGGCATTTTGCACCTCGATTCTAGTGCTTGGCACAGTAATTTTTCTCGTACTTTTCTCTCCGTGTGTTTGCGCTTCAAGAACAGTAGGAAAACTAACGTAAACATCGAAGGTTTTTAAGCCGAATACTTGCATGTGCTTTGATTATTTAAGAGGGTGAATCATTTGTCTGAGTTTAATATGCAATTGAGAGCGCGGCCGCTAAGATCTCTCATATATACTCCCATCTCTAGATAGTCAGTCAAACTCTCATCTCTAGATTATTGCATTTTATACGAAAGCCCTAATTTAATGGGTCATTTTTTGCATATATCAAGAATGTTCGAGAGAATATTTATTGAAATAAGCAAAATAATAATTCACTTACAAAATATGAGGCCTACATAAAATGTATAATGGGAGGAATAAAATCGATAAAATAATTATAATGATACCCATTGGTAAGACGTCTCCCGCGGGTGTCCCCTCTCTTTTCGTACATTTTGGATGGTACGAAAGGAAATTATGAAGTGGACCGACAGTCCGGCGTTAGCCCCTAAGCTGTAACAACTATTTGTCACAGTAAAAGGCTTTAAAGGATATTTAAATTGGTTAATGCGTCATTTAAATATCCCGACAAAAAGAAAACCCTATCCCTTACAAATGTATATATTTTTTAGTATAAGAGAGGTATCCCTAAATAGTAGTCTACATCACCAAATGCCATGGAAGTGAATGACATGTACTTGAAGACCCCTTTGTCGCAGGTCAGGTTTTTACCTAAAAAGCGTAAAGAGAGGATCATTAAAATAAATGCTCACATCATTGCCTGTGGCGCTAACTCCATGTTTTCCAACCTCAAGTTTTGCCAGCAAAGCCGGATACTCGCAAAAATTAAAGAATTTCACTGCTTCCCGTCGAAAATACTGAAAACTCGTGAAAAAAGGTTTCAAATCTTTTTAACCTCCAAATGTAAACTTCCACAAAGCCCTCACGCTACCTTCGCCTACACAACCAGACAGAATAAAACTACTCGAATGAATGCATGGTAAGTGCCTCGAAAAAACATTTCCCGCGCAAAATGGAACAAAAAAAACGACAAGCGAGAAAAACAAAATCACGAATATTCCGCATCGTAACATTGGCCCACACCGGGTAAACGATAGCCCCGGAGCCGTCACTCCGCGCGCCTTTACGAATAAAAGCTCCAACAAAAGGTAAAAAGCCAGAGTTAGCATTGGTTTTACAGCTCCAGTTGTGAGCGCTAATACCCTTCTTCTTGCACTCATGTGTGGGGGGATTTTCAACGTGGGCGTGGCCCCCCCGATGTAAGGGACTCTGCACGGTCATTACTTTGCGGGATTCGCAATTGCTCGTAAAATTCCTCACCGCATCTGCATGAGCACGCGTGACCAGTCCAGTTAAAATGCAACTCACCATTTCGATATGTTTTGTATTGTATTGAATCCGTTAAAATAAGTTCAATGTAGAAACGTTATCTCATTTCATTCTTCGTTTATTATTCCAAGTTTACGAGAGGAATATGGATTTTGTATTTTTAAATCGTCTAAAATATTATTGGGGAAGTGATAAACATTTTTTCTTATATTATATTCCGATCATGTTGGAAGCACGAAGAACGCCATAAAATCCCAACTATTGATGAACTGAACGTACGAGATGCCTACCCCAACCTGACCTAGTCTGCGCGCGCAGTCCCGCTCCCGACGCGCACCCGGCGACTAATAAAGGACTAGGAATGCGGCGTTACGGAGTAATGACGTCATTACCGTCAAATGAACACTATTAAACTAAAGTAATATACACGGATGAACAATTTCTGGTTTTCAGTAACATTCTCCCGATTTCAATCCCATTCTCACTGATTCGGAGACACTCGTCGCCGAGAAATTCGAGAAAAAAGTTTTAGTTCTTAGTCATTTTCAACTCCGACGACAACCAAAGGAGGGGTATATGCGTCTGACGATGTTCCACACCTAGTGGCGTCAGAGGGAATCATTGGATAGGATTCTGGATGAGGTAGGGAGGGAACCAGAATAATTCTTGATATAATTTTATAGCAAAAATTTATTTGAAAAATGGCTAGTCCAGACCAGAATGCGAACCCAGGTCTTTCGATTAGGCATCAGGTACTGTATTTCTCCAGACCTCTAAAGTAGTTTTACTTCATCAGACATTGGCATGCAGGCAGGCGAAAAATTAACTTTTTTTTTTGTTTTTTTCCTGACGTTTTCGTCTTTTTTTTGTATCTCTCGTCATCGATATCATTTGGAGTAATCACAAATTTTTAAACGACGAAAGTGAGTTCCATCTCAGACACCATAAAGTTATTTCTCGCTGTACTCAGGTGTGTTAGCACATGCGCACATGAAGTTTTTAATCATTGATCAGTTCTGAGGATATTTACTTAATTAAAGATATTTGTGAATGAAAAAATTAGACTTTGTGCTACTTGACGTTAGTGAAATATCTCGAAAATTCTGTGACTCGTTGGCGTCGCTAGAACTTCGGTCTCTCTCTACTCGTAAAATGCGAGACAACGAGCCTCATAAGACATAAATTCCTGGCTGGCTACGATCGATAGGTGGCTGATTTTATACGCATACTTGTCCACCGGTGACTCTTTACAAACGCCGCATGAATATTATCGCATTAATATTTTTTATGCCCTCGTGTTTTCACACTGAAACGTTAATAATGAGGTGTAAATTCTTTGAGTGCATTCATGAGTAAAATTTTATGTTCTATAAAAACGTATTTTTGATTTTAAAAAATAGATATCCTCCAAACAGAGAATAGAAACTCATTATTTGTATTCCGATTAAATGAATGAGGTGATTAATGTGATTTGTTACGAATGACATACGCCAACAATTTGTAGAATATCTATTACCCGCGTCTTTTGAGTATTTTTAGCCAAGGTCCTCATTATGAATAAAAAATATATTTGTTTGTTCATATTACTCGGAATTATTTACATGTTTTGAATATTTTTATTGAGGCATCCTGAAGAAGGATTGATTTCCAAAAATCATTCCTTACAATAAGCCCAGGTATTAACTTCAATCAAAACGATTCATATGCTAAACTTTCCAGATATTGAAAAATGACGGCCCATTTTACTTTGGACTACGGACTTACATACGATGGAGCATTACGTTGTTAATACTCACATTATTACGTTGTGTTAGTGAGGGGAGTGTCAGAAAATATGGGCAAAGTTCTCTGAGATCTCGCCCCTGAACTGAGTTCGTCCTTTCATAGGTTAAGGAGCAACCGAAAATCTCTTATCTTCGAAAATTTTAGACAAATGTTCTGACCAAATTCATGATTCAATAAAATCGAAGCACATCACTCTCAATGAGGTAATGATAAAGATCCATGTACTTCGATGTCGAAAGATATTAAATACTTTGAGCGAAACTCCTCAAAATTTTTTTAAGAAACGCTGAGGTTCTGTTATGCGTTAAATATTTTTAATACGGATTTGAAAGTTTCTCTCCCAATCAGTCACAATAGCACTTGTAAATCTGGAACCTCCAAAGAATGGGCAGGTGTCTGTGCAAGCCCACTGTCACGCTCCATGCACTCGTGCCCGCAAAACTCTTCTTCTCTTCCTGTTTCACATTTTTACTCCTTCTCCTCCCCCTCCCCTCCCCCCCCCCCCCCTCCCGGGCCCTGGCGACCCCGCACTCCGCATCACCCTCATTCTCTCATCTCCATCCACCTCTGCCAAAAACCCATCCCGTCTCTCTCGCCATTAAGTGCTTTTTTATGTGGTTTCACCGTTTCGCTCAGTTTCAGTATTTTTTTCCCTCATTTTTATTTCTTCCATTTGGTTTCATCTCCCCTCTACACGTAGCTGAGCCCTTTTTTACTCCCTTTGGTGTCCACTGGTCTGTCTACTTGCTCGCATTTGAGGGCTCCACGGCGTAATTACCCCGACGAGTTCTACTATGGTCATGCTGGTGGTTTATCGCTGAGAGGTAGTGTAGTAAAAGAGTACAGGTGGTCCGAAATATACGGAAATTCATTTTTTTACCTTTGTCTCCGTAGCCACTCGGCGCTTTAAACTGACGCGCACACGTCAGCCGAGAGATGACTGGGCTCTTTGTGTGAGACTCCAGGATGATGCATACTCTGAAAAGCCAGGGGGAAAATATTCTATGGGTTTTTTATTGCAAGGGTTTAATTAGATTGTAAGGGAATTTTGGGCGAGGGGGGTTGAACAGGAGTTGTTTGATAATTTATGATTTTTTGTACTTGTCGAGCAGATAAAATTGCGTCAAGCTTGGCGAAATTATGTTCTGGCAAATAGACTGAAAAAAAAATATAATTTTGCCATTCAAATATTCTTCTGACCAGAATTAAGGGTAGATTCTGAGGGTCAATTTCTATTATTTGGGTGTTTAAAGAATATTTGATGAGCAGAATTATATTTTTTTCTTAATGTGTCTTCATAATTCGATGGAAATTGTTTTATGCCATAGGTGCCCGTAATCACGCGATTCTAACCTCGCTTTTGGCTCGTGGGATTATAACACTCGCCTTCGGCTCGTGTTACAACCTCCCACGAGCCAAAATCACCATTACGCACATGTTGCATAATATACTATTCTGTTATTTTCGAGTGAATTTTTTTTTTGGTGTACAAATGCCTGGACTTCGAAATGTGATATTCCATGGGTTTTATTGCGAGGGTTTAATTAGTTTGTGAGAAAATTTCATGTGTGTCGAGGATCAATTTGAGATTTTTGGTAATTTATGATCCTTTTTGAACTAGTCGGCTGGACAACATTTCGTACATCACACGCCCCGAAATTATTTTCTGATAAATATCTTCATAATGCGATGCAAACTATTTTGTGTTACTTTCGAATGGCCGTTTTGTGATTGTTCAAATTAACGCTTTGGATTTTTTGCCGCATATAAATTTATTGTCATTCTCAGAGGTTGAAATTTGATATTACATGGGTTTTTATTGCGAGGATTTAATTAATTTGCGAGGAAATTTCGTGTGAGTCCGGTTCGGAATAAGTTTATTGGATAATTTATGATTTTTTATACTAGTCGGCTTAGCCAAATTGCGTACACCGCACGCACCAAAAATATTTTCTGATGAATATCATTATAATTCAATAGAATTAATAGAGTAAATGTTTTCTACTCATTCAAATTAAATTTTTTCATTTTTTATACTATGTAAATTCTCAGAGTTCGCAATTTGTTTTTCATCATTCGATATTACATTTTTGTTCTGTTTTATTTTTATGTCAGAAAATATTTTAAATGCCTCTACTCAAATATACGAATTCTAATTTCCTACTTCATATCGAACTAAACTGAGTGAATTGGCCTAATGCCAAGTAGAGATATTATCAATTACAAAAAAGTCACAGGAAACATAAAAAAATAGTTGGATTGATAACAAAAAATTTCTAAACACTTTTGAATTAAATTTTCCTCATACTCAATTTATGAATTGCTGCTAAAACTGAACTGAATTAATGTAAATAATATAACGACCAAAACTATTATGAATAATCTCTTGAAATTGGAGAGAATGAGCAGCAATGGATGTGTAAAACAAAAAAATTGCATTGGACAACAAAACTCGAATTGAATGTTTCATTTTCTCTGCTCCATTTTGATATTGGGAGGCATCCGAGACCTCCGGAGGCAATGTCCGTTGTACTCTCTTCAAAGTTGCTGTGTCCAGACATTTCTGTATCGCAATAACCGCCTGCTCTTTCCCCATCATTTCATCTTATTCTCATATCACGAGACACATATACACTTTTACACCTAACCCCCAACGGCAGAAGTTTGCCCCCCAGAGATAGTCAACGAACCGCAACGAGAGGAGTCGGTAGGCGTAACGAGGTATTTCGCGGTCATACCTGTGAGGACGCTAAAAAGCGTAATCCGAGATGCATGTGTGTACGCGTGGAATGCATGGAAAGTTATGCCAATTTTACCATCATGTATACTTTGAGAAGTGTAATCGGAGAGCACTGGCAGTTGGTTTTTATTTATTTTTTCATGCTTTATAATGTGGATATCTGGGCTTTCTTCTCGAGGAAAACTGGTTTTTTGTGGTTGGAGTACTTTCGAAAATCTTTGGCTGACAGTGCTTATGAGAGAGGTGAATCATTCAATTTCAGTTTCATTCGTAGTGGAAGTTGTTTATTGAATAATTTGAGAACCATGAGCTATCGCTTACACTACACACAGAAAACAATTTTTTCATTTTCAAAATTGTCGCCAATTGTGAGGAATGTATTCTTATGAATCTTAAAAATGAGTACGCCTCGGTGAATTCCGACTCTCTAATTTTTATTTAACGAAGTTTCATTGTAAAAACAGTTCTTATCGTCTAATATTCGAAGAGAGATTTCGTCTGAAATCTTGATTTTACAAAAATTATTATTTTTTTGTTATTAAATGGAGGAGAAAATCTGTTAGTTAAATCAGATGCAACTAATATAAAATCGCAATGAAAATAAACGCGGAAATACATAGTAATTTAAGACTGATTCACTGGAATACTTAAATATTATAATATTATAAGCACAAGTTAATAAGATTACGAAAATCTTCCTTCATCACTCTGTGTCAGAAATAGTATATTTCTCACCTAAGGAGGAAAAGTAGACAAGTCGTCCCCACGTGCAAAATTATACCTGATATACATACTACCTGAGCAGAAGGCGAGGATTGTAAGCACTTGGGGAATGCTCGTCTGATTCCCCTCCCGAGGGTTGAATATGTTTTTTCTGTCAAAATAGAAATGCTCACCTTCGGTCCATGTAGGCAGCAAAGTAAGTTTACAGTGACCCTCCACTTCGCGTCGCTGGACTGAAAAATACTTTTTGACATATTGAGATGAAAAATTTTGTTCGTCACTCGTGAAAAAAGTGTTTTTTACACTCATTACGAAATATACTATTTTATCAACAAATACTGCAATTTTTTAAAATTTTTTTTGGAGAGTCAATATTAAATAATTAGGTCATGATGTGTATATACTTCATTCTTTACGAGCTATCAGTACATAACGATTATATGTAATTTTTGATTCGTTAATTTTTCTTAATTATTTTTTCTCAACTTTCTCTTTCAATCAACTTGTCAGACGGTTTTTTGTTCAACCTATTTTTTTTCATCGAATCAAGACGATCAACCAAAGAACATTTCTCATGAGTGTGCGATATTTATATTTTCTGTTTATATTATACTTCTATTATTACTATTTTGAAATTTTATGGCATTATTTCATTCCATTTTTGCATTGTTTAATCTAATCCGAAAAATAAAATGAATTACTTAATTATAGCATTGTGAAAAAGAGGAGCGATTTAATATCTTTATAAGTAAATGTAAAAATTAAAAAATTAAACACCTATTATTTTTGCGTATAACACAGCAAGATTTGATGAGTAAATCGACATTTTAATTAGTACTTTGCCCTTTAAGTATCTGTAAAATTAGTTTAATAAACAGAATGTAAATTCGTTTGCCGGAAAATTACTATCAAACAATGTTCTAATGTCCATGAAATTATTTTTTTTTGTCATGAATGTAATTGCAGACTCTCGACAGAAGAAATAACAGAGCAATTCATTACATAATGACGTAAATGGTTTAAAATCTCCATCGTGCTCATCAATCCGTTGCAACTCGAGCTCTGAAAATTGCTGGGGGCTCTATCTGGCGTGCGACTGAAAGGAAAAAGGGATGAACACCAGCATGGACCCTCCTGTTTCACCTTCAGCGTCTGACGCACACGTCGATCTCCTCTCCACCCTCATCCTCCCGGCAACTGTCGACCTTGTCACTCATTGATGAGAGAAGATCAATCACAAACCGGGACCACATGAGGCCTTTTCCCTTCAAATATCTCCAACAAATACCTCTAGTGATGAAACGGTCTATTTTTAGAATTTTTCCCTTGATGTAATTCTCACGTGACTTTTGCTGTTAACATCTTTTTTCCAGCATACTTCGGCGAAAATCATAATTCCCTGACATTGATTATAAATTAGGGACATAACCTGCGTTCTCAGGCACCAAATGACCCAACAAAATGCCGACCTGGAGCGACTTTCACGGTGTTACAAGCAATGTATAAAAATTCTCGACATGATAATTCCGTGATTTATGATCCGGGACATTACCACCGCATTTTAACGACCCGTGGATTCAAACATTAGTGTACACTCTAAAACTCTGCTGAGATTTATGAATTTTTAGCACAAAATTGACCTTTCTAGAATGTTTTTTCGAAAAAATAATTCTACCATTTAATTCGTTTCCAGTAAATACTTATAATCTTCAGGGACGAAGTAATAAATTCGAGAGAAAAATACATTTTTCCTCGAGCATTGTAATATTGACAAACCTAAATAATATTAAACAAATTTTTTTTTGAGGAAAGATATATTAATGTTTGTGGAACTCCATAGACAACTAAGAAATACCTATTAGCATTCAATAAGAATTTTACGGGCTTTGATAAAATTAACAGTGAATTGTTATTGAAAACTTCTATTTGTTTTTCTTGTGCCAAGTAGTATTATTATCAATTACTCAAAAGTGACAGAAAAAATCTTTGGATTTAGAAACAAAGTTTTTCAACCAAATGTTGAATCAAATTTTTCTGATACTCATTTTTAATTTGTATTGAAATTACTTTTATTATAATTATTGGGTACGAATTATTCGGGTTTAATTTCCTACGGCAGAATCGGAGTATTAATTGTTATAATAGAGTGAAGGGAGATATACCATAAAGGGGAACCATAAAGAAACAGTTACTTATATAAAAGAAAAAGACAATAAGAATGGCACTAGTGAACCGATAGGTTTAGTTGGACAGCAATTCACTAAATGTAATAAAATACAATGCAATATTAATTATTTCTGGGACAACAACAGATGCGAAATGATTATTATTATATTGATTATAAATGGTTATTATATTGCTAATTTTTTAGCAAAGAAAACTGTAGTCATTACGATTTAAGAGCAATTTTTCATGCTTTCGATTTTTACGGTTTTTGGTTCCGAATGGAAGAATTGAAATCCATGGATTTATCGAATTTTTAATTTTGTGTGGAAACGAAGTTGAATTATTTAAACGTAAGAATTCGAAGTTTGACGACTGCCCTAACATTCTTAACGTCTTTCAGCCCGAAAGTAATCGAATAACTTCGAGTTATTTGCAACGTGTAGAGGAATTCCGTCTATTTATTCTTCGAATCATGAGATATTTATGGTAGAACGGTATGAATATTCAGTCGAGTTTATTTTACGTGCTCATATTGGACTTCGCTTCCTCATGATGTCTGACCGCCGACTGGACCGAAAACCAGTCGGGTCAGGGGTTAATGAAACATCGGGAGAAAATCTCCAGAATATTTTGTTTCGTTAGCGGGACATGTGCACGATCGAGTGAACGCCACGCGTGAATTTTTCGAATACTTCTTGATGATTTTTAATTTTTTTTTAACGATACGAGTTCTTGGAATATAATTTCAATATTAAAAGCTGAAATTGGAAGGAATGAAAACTCATCAGGAGAAAATGAATGAATTATGGGAAGTGTTGGGCAATTTCAATTCATTAATTCCGGTTTTTTAATTTTATCGGATTCTTGGGATCATGGGAACCTCACTCAAGAAACCGGAAATATTTTATACGTTACACTCCTCGAGTGACGAGCAACAGGTGTACGTAATACAGGAGCTAACGCCAGTGCCATATGGCCCAAGGAAGGTGGATATTCGTTAGGGACAAACAGAAATTGATGGGATGATAATGAATTACTCCTTTCGGGTGGCCATCATTTAGGATTTTTGAATTAATGGGATAGCCCGACTTCAAGTGAGAATGACAAAAGTTCGTCTTTCAAAAATGTCTTTTACTAAATACCTTTACATTTTGAGATCAAGTCAAAAATGGATTACATTACGAGAAAAAAAATCGTACTTTCCTGCTGAAAAATTTTGGCTTGGGACTTGTTAATTTCTTTTTTAACTCGAAAATATGCGTTTGAAGCGTCAAAATCATCAATAGAATTGATTGAAAATCTCATTTTTGAAGTTAGAAATCTTAGTTTAGTTTTAAAAGTGTTCAATTGACTTCTTCAAGCCTGTAAATTTAAGATTTGAAAATCACTGCATGAGCTTTTTGAAAGCTTCAAGGAGAAACACGAAAATTGATATTTGATCGTTTGGAAAATTTCCACGGCCGATCTTTAAAATCTAAACATGATTTTTTAATGCAGTTCTGAGAGGGAGTGGGTTCAGTTTTTTTCTTCATACATAATCGAAGTATCTTCATTGAAATAAACACCTGCTCAAATATATATTAATTGAATGTATTTCCATTATTTTCTCTTTCCCTTGAAATTATCGTATTCATGACCCCCATTTTACGGTCATATCTCATGTGGTCTCAACATATCTCCTGCATGATTTCGCTGGAATTCTCTGTATGCCCCATTTACCCATACCAACCGATCCCTCAGTTTTAAAATTTCAATCATTCCCAAAATTTCTCCACTTATCAGTATTTTATAATAAAGATTTATTACATTTTCTTAACAAAATTATTTTTTTTTCCAAATTAGAAAAGCTTCTTGGGTATATTCATTTATTTTTTAATATTGTGAACATAAATTTTTTAAATCGCGAACTCAATGAGAAAGTGAAATACGTGTCATTGATTTTCTTCTTCAATTAATTTTTACCGCATTTTACATATTATATAAACAAAAAACTTCACAATAGGAAGATAATATCTTAAAATGTATTTTGATCGACGAAGTTCCACACCTCCAAAAAAACTCCTATTTTTTACAGCCCAGGTAGGAATCGCCAAGATTGACTTACGGCTCAGGCCCGGCCCATGCTGGGCATGCCAAAGCTTGGTAGTACAAGGTTGGGCCAGATTTTGACGATAAATTCAGCCGAAGCATTACCAAGCTTGGTAGTAAGGGGTTGGACCAGACTTGGACCATGAATCCGGCCAAGGCAGTGCCAAGCCTGGGATGA
>JAPYZN010005918.1:0-10398 GCA_030522865.1 Psyttalia lounsburyi | reverse complement strand
CGGGGCTGATTATTTTCCGAAGTAACCGGCAGACTCGTTTGTTTAAATTTTTCTCTAGTGGTCACTCGCGAGCTGCGGAAATTACCGATTATAAAATTTCCCGCCAACTCCCCGATTATTAAAACTTAATCGTTAACGTGATTTGATTGACGTTTGCAGGAGTCGCTGGAGAGGATTAAAAAATGCACGGAAGCTGGGAGTCAGCGGACTCCCTGGTGCTCCCACCAAATCAACAGCAACAGCAGCAGCAGCAGCAGCAGCAGAGTATGATGGAGGATAATCATCCCCTCCATTCGCCAACCCCGCCCGCTTGGGGTATCACGGACAGAATAGTGGTGAGTAATTCCGCCCCAGCTGAATTTCCCCTTTCAGTATAAAAATCCATCTCTCCCACGCATTCCATCCTTCGTTTTAGCTTCAGTTCGTCCCCAGTGGGCTTTTCCCCCTTTGTACTGGATTGTCGCCAAAATGTCGGGCCCTCGTCTCTATTTTTCTCCCAAAAACTCTGTTTCTCCTGCGCTCAGAGTGCAATTGGTAATAATAATTCAACTCGAATCCGTCCACTGGCGATCTTCGTTACCTCTTCCGCAATCAACAATTCCTCCACCGACTGGGTAAATTAGTTTTTCAACCGATGTACTAATTATTAAATTCTTTCCAGAAGGAAGAGCCGAATAGCGACAGGAATAACGACTCGGGAGTCTCCCCGGGCAACTACACATCAGGCTCTTCAGGAAGTGGAGGCTCCTCTCCCCCAATCAACATCAGCCTGTCCCCAGGAAGCATAGCCTCCGGTGATTCCCCGCCAATGCAGACCAACGGCTACGGCTACAGTCCCCCGAGTGACTTCCAAGCATACGCATCATCTCTGGGCTTCCCCAGACTCCCCGGGATGGAGGATCTCCCGGGGCCGAGTACCCTGCACCAGCCCGTGGACGGTAGAAGCCCGAGTGCTGAAAGCGATGAATCCGAGGATGAAGAAGAGGAGGGTCTGAAGTGCTCTGTCTGTCCATTCGTCCCACAGAACAGGTGAGAATCCCCCCAATCACTCCAATCAACCTATCATCCAAGGTCAATGAGTTGAGAAGCAACAGAAGAGCCAATCCCCTTGGGGAGTCTTCTCTGCTCCAACCGCCCCATCACCACCAGCCCCGTCCACCGAAATTGCCAGCCAATTCGTCGCACTCGCTTTCGCCAGCCCCCAGAGCTCTAAAAAAAATTAACATACGTTTATTCTTCTCTAGACGCCAACTTCGTGAGCACCTGACGGCCCATTGCACGATCAGCGACTCCACAAACTTCAATCAGTCGCTCTACGCCCAGGCCTCCTCCCAGTCGCACTTCTCCGAGGCCTCCTCCCAGCCGCACTTCTCCCAGGCTTCCCCTCAGCCGCACTTCTCCCAGGCTTCCCCTCAGCCGCACTTCTCCCAGGCTTCCCCTCAGCCGCACTTCTCCCAGGCTTCCCCCCAGGCGCACTTCTCCCAGGCTTCCCCCCAGGCGCACTTCTCCCAGGCTTCCCCACAGCCGCACTTCTCCCAATCCTCTCCCCAGGCGCACTTCTCCCAGGCTTCCCCGTCGGCCAGTGGCCAGATGAGTCCAATGAACGACAGCAATCACGCATCACCGCCATCGGGTTCCGGGCACTCTGACCATGACGGGGATGACATGGAGGAGCCCGGAGTGCGCACTCCTCGAGTAAACTCCCAGGGCAAAGTGAAGACCTTTCGCTGCAAGCAGTGCAGCTTCGTCGCGGTGACCAAGCTCTCCTTCTGGGAGCACTCGCGCAAGCACATCAAGGCTGAGAAACTCCTGACCTGTCCGAGATGTCCCTTCGTCACTGAGTTCAAGCATCACCTGGAGTACCACCTCCGCAATCACTTCAAGTCGAAGCCCTTCAAGTGCAACAAGTGCACGTACTCGTGCGTCAATAAATCCATGCTCAATAGTCACATGAAGTCACACTCCAATGTCTACCAGTACAGATGCGCCGATTGTACATACGCTACCAAGTACTGTCACTCGTTGAAGCTACATTTGAGGAAGTACAATCATCAGGCGGCGATGGTGCTCAATGCAGACGGCACACCGAATCCTCTTCCAATTATTGATGTCTACGGAACGAGGAGGGGACCCAAGCGAAGGGCAGTAGCACCAAAACCCAAGCCAGCTCGTGTCAGCACTCCTCAGAGCTCCCCCATCATGCCCAACTTGGGAGTACTGGCCCCATTGTCGATGACCAATGGGTTCAACCCGATGATGGCACTCAATCACTTCAGCACCATCTTCTCTGGTTTGCCAGTTGTCAATGGCTTTGGTGGAGCTGATGCGGAGAGGATGGACGGGGCTAGCTCAAATATCTTCGTCAGGTATGCCCAGGCTATGGTTGCGGACAGGCTCAATGCTAATCTGCCTGGCCTCGGTGGCGTACCATCTCAGAATGGCGGCAATGGAGATGCTGATTATGGTGGCCAGGGGGACACGGCTGAGGGAGTGGAGAGCAACACATTCGGAGCACCTCTGGATCTCAGCAAACCTGAGACTTCGGTTAGTAATAATAATAGTGGGGTTGTGCAGGCTCAGGGGGAGAGGATGGAGACTTCACCGAGGACCAGTGGCAAGAGCAGACGCAAGGGGAGGGCTGTGAAGCTTAATAGACAGGTTGTCCAGAGGGAGGATGAGGGGGAGGCTTCTAATGGGGCTTATGGTACTCAGGACGTCAGGGAGGAGAAGCAGGCGGCCGAGAAGAAACCCAATGTTGGAGGATCCAGCAGTGAGTTCACCTGCCAGTACTGCGAAATTGCGTTTGGTAATGAAGTCATGTACACTGTTCATATGGGCTATCATGGCTACAGCAATCCCTTTACTTGCAATATGTGTGGACACCAGTGCGATGACAAGGTCTCTTTCTTCCTTCATATTGCCAGGGTCAAACATGCGTAGGGGGAGGCTGGGGGACATTGACAGGGCGATTTGGTGGAGAAGTTGGAGAGTTCTTTTGGGATTTATCACTTCACTACTGAATTCTGGTTATTATTCAATTATGAAAGCACAGGTTAAGTCTCTGTGTGCTAGTCAGAAATACAGGGGACACCTCAGCGGGTCCTCAGTACTCGGGTGCAATTATTCTCACGATTGTCGCTTTTTTATTTGACAATCGTGGGATTTTCTGATGAACCTATTCGTCGGACCTGATCAGCGAGTGATGAGGGGTTTAGGGGAAAATATCTATAGTGCGGTTCTAGGGAATTATTACCCGGAATAATCATTTCATGGGGGTTTTTTGGAACTGTAGGTAATTCTATTTTTTCTGATTGTCGTACATCACTTCATTATCGGGTTAATTTTTGCTTTTTATTTCATCTTGAAAAGTAATCAATGCGTAGCGATTCAGAACCTCTTTAGTCTCGACCAAAAATGTAAATATTGTATTATTAATATTACTAATAATGGATTATTATATTATATTATATTTTTCACATAAATTATCAGCATCGAGAGGACGAGATTCGTCTCTTTTCGGAATTTTTCAGACAAATCAGACGCTGGTTTTTTATTTTTTTGCAGTGAGATTTTTCTTTTTTACTGAGGCAGCTGTAACTCCTAGTTTTAAGAATTAATTAGTCTGGTGAATTCAATCTGAAAAATTCCGAGGAGATTGTTTTAAGGATTGAGACACATTCTCTCGATGTTTGTGATAAAAAAAGAATTGTTCACAGCTGTGAGACTGAAAAAATAATAATATTCGAGGGAACAATTGCTCAAGTGGAGTGAGAGACGAGTTCCAATAGTATAACAGCCAATTCTGGAGTTAGATCTCCTCGGTAAAATTTCAATAATTTAGAATTTTTGGTTATTGTGATGAGATTATGTTCTAAAAAATATTCAACTTTAGTTATTTTTACTCCACTCAGTCGCACAATTATAGGCCCAGATTATTATTAATTGTAAGGTATTTTTCTAAGCCCAAAATTATAATTAATCAACAAATGATGGATTATTGCCTGGCGAATTTGCCGAGTCGTATCATAATAAACGACATTTGTAAATATTCCTGGGAAAATGGGGGAAAAATAAACTGATTATATAGAAATATTTGATACGAATATATTTTTTGAATTGAGGAAATTTATTCCAACGAAATGTTGAAAGTACAAATTAATGTAACTCATGCTGAATTATTGATGATTAGAGAAAATGTGGCTTAATACGAAAATTTATTCAGCCGTGGAAATGAAACTTTCTTCGAGCAGATTCGATTATTTTTTTTTTATGGCATCAGCGACGATTTAAGTACAATTAAACGCCCAATTAATGAGTGAAGATTATTAAATGGAAATTAGATACGAGGAGATAGTGAAAAATGTAAATTAGACGAGAGAGTTTTGTATAAATTACGATTAATAAAAATTTGAAAAAAAAAATGGGCTTTTCTGAACCAAAAAATCAAAGAAACGTTAGATTATGAGACCCTGAGTGGGATTATTTGAGGATAATTGGGATTAATGGAATGCCATTTAAGTTTAAGAATATAAAGTCATGTACTCTGAACATTCCCTCTTGTGTATAAAAATTTTGAATACATAAGTTATTTATAAAAAAACCAAATTGTCGAGTTTATTTTTTACCTCTTGAAAATTCTGGTGTTGTTTTGGATTTTTTATTCGAGAGAAAAATCGAAACACTCGAGCATAATCATTACGTGATTAGTGGGAGATGTGTGGAAAGACTCGGGGAACGTCCACACGACTTTCACTCTCAGTTTTACCTCAACTACGGTGAGAGTGATAGCTCTGGGGGCATTAGTGAATACGACCTGGAAGTTTGTTTGGCCCTCGTTATGGATTTCAAATACTTTGTGGTGGTAATTGATTTGTTTGGGCCTAATGATCGTTCTCAGATATTATCACTTGGTGATTGATTGGTGGTATGGAGGGGGAGTAATTGAGTTTTCGATGGATATCTTGAACTGAAAAGGAAATATTTGACGAATGATTAGGAGAAATTGTCAGTTTATTTTGTCGTTTCGACTGGTCAATATTTGAAGAAAGAAAATCCATTAATTCTCCCATTTTTTATTCAAATCATTATCAAAAAAAGCCATGATTACCTCACACTAATGAATAATAATAATAATTAAAGAAAAAGAATGGCTGAATTTTCCGATTTTTTGAGTCAACTGATGAAGTTAAATGTTTATGAAACAATTTCAATGTAAATATTTACGAAATTTTGTATTTTGATGACTAAATTAATTATTATTATTGTTAAATTATTGATTGAGGTTGGATAATTGAATGGAAAATCTCTGTTGGAGTACGAAATTCCTTGCAAAAAAAAATAGAGTAGGAATGATTGGTAGGATTGAGTAATTTTGCGAGGAGTATTTACAATTTTATTTTCCTCGTAATACCGAAGAGATAATAAATCATTGTATGATGTAGGTAATAGTCTTCATGATGAATGCACGAGACTCCCAAGCGAACCTACTGACACTCGTTCATGACTTGGTACAGAATAATGTCGCTGGCATTCCAGTCATTCATGAGGTATGTGCAATATTCCGGCATACATGTGCTTTTATTCATAGGAAATTGGGAAAGATATTGTTGAGAAAAAGAATGTACTCGCGGAGATCCAGAAGAGAAGGGGAGCGAGAGATGTTGAAGAGATAAATTTTGAGATGTTTTTATGAATGAAAAAGATCAAAAAAATGTTTACACAAATTTTTCATGTCGTGGAGAATTCTGGAGGGAATAATTAAATTACAATGGGAATGTGAAAAAGAGATTGTTTGTTTCGGATTGCTGAGGATTATTTCCGACTTTTCAGAAAACCGAGTGGGACTTTGATCCGAATGACGGGAAGATTCGGAGGATTCAGTATGAGGCGGTGAATGGGTGGCGAGGACAAGATCTGATAGATCGGTTGGGTGGCAGTGCCGGCTTCAAGGGACCCTGGGGAACTAAAGTACAACAGGCGAAACCGGACCTTCGACATGTCAGATAACTCATCAAATTAATATTAATTCCCCGTTTGTTTTGCGGGCTGAATAAATTTTCTTGGTAATCATAATTTTCCAATTAATTATCTACACTCACAAAAAAAATTCAGCATTGTTAATTTATGATGGGATAGTGCGGAGAAAAGTATCTCCAAATAAATTGCAATTTAAAATCTCATTTCCTATTATTCCCTATATTTTAATTTATTATGTCCAGATAATTAATTACGGTTAATGAGCAAAATTAGATCGTCTTCCATTTCTGTCTCCAAAACAATTGATTTATTTTTTTTGGGCCCGAATCGATTATCTTTTGGAACATTATCTACGCTCCATTTTATTATTGTTCCTCAACAAATTATCTGAACAGTTTATTTTGCAATATTTCATTACGACAAATGTCAGAATTTGCTAGAATTTCATGTGTACTGGTGGTCGGACTGAAGTCCTGAAGGTTGTGGGTTCAAGCCCAACGTCGGGCAATTATTGCCAATTTTCTGAAGTTGATAATACCATTTCGATTTATAAAGAAATTGAAGAATCTGTTTTTTGTAGAATTTGTAACAGGATAAAAGGATGATTTTATTATTTTAAAAATATATTGAAATTAAAAGTTTTATTAAAGGCATACACTTAACACAGCGAGTCGCACCTCAACGACAGTAAAAATTTCGTTTGGCAACTCCATCAATGCGAACATCGCACTCCCACGAATTACATTACGATATCAATTAATTTACATACTAAAGTGTAAATAATCACACTTCAATAACTCCACAATTTCGCCACATCTAGCTTACCAAGTAATTCACCTAAGATGATTTTAAAAAAACGTATTGAACACCGAGTACGTCAGAGTGATGGGATTTTAGTGCTTCGAGGTGCATCAGACCTCCAACTGAACAATTCCCCAGCCTCTCCCCGAGAAAAATATGCCACAGCCATAACCAATTACCACTACCTACCATCAAATGATGAATTTGTCCCCATTAATATCCCCACCTGCTCCCCTCTATTCACAATTTGACAAAAATGTAAAAAAAAACATTCTCCACCCCTCGATAAATTCTTTCTACATTTTTTATCCTTTTGACATTTCACTACTTCATAAATGAAAATTAAATCATTCCTCGTCACTCCCCATTTTTCCTCGTATTATGGCATTCGTCGCTCCCCATGATTCATTAATTTTCATTTATCTCTGTTATCTCGAAGAAGAAAAATTGCCATTTAACGTACTCGATCCTCAAGGAAGGTTACCGATTAACGATCATCAATACCAAAATTCAGGCATCGATCCCAGAACTCTCACGACGAGTGATAACACTCTTGGCAAATTCGGACGGATGCTTTTTAAGTTATTATTATATTGCTGGTGGGTTTTTTTCATAATTTTTTATTCATTCCAATCAGTGGTTTTTGCCCCTTCAATTTTCGATGTCGTTGTCGATGCGACTGCTGCGTATGCCGGTTTTCCCTGTCCACGGGTAAATGTCGGGACAGGCTTGGCACGTCTTCATATATCGTACGCCGCTTTTGTGCCAGAGGTTGCAGACCTTCGCGTTGTTGCATTTTTTGGGTCTATCCTGAAATTTGAGAAATGGAAATTTTAATAAACTGTGGCAAAATTGACTAAATTAAATTAAGGCTCGGGTGTAGAAATCCGACGAAAGCGCAAGAGACGAGGCGAACAATTTCGTCGAGAAACGTACAATTTCATTAGTTGCTCGACGATTTGTTTTTAATTTTTTCAAGTGAAAATAACCAGAAAAATGCGAGAAAACAAATTTTCCGAGTCAAATCAGCAGAAATTTCCAAGAAAAACAATTCAATGGCATATTTTCCGCGTTATAGACTCAGAACGACTCTATAACAATGAATTCATTCACTTTTGCAATTGCACAATTGGAAATAACCGACACTTACGGGATAATTACAGCCAAATGGCTCGAAGTTGTCCAGTAATCCTAGAGGCGTTGGATTCCTGACCCACTGGAGTGCCTGCCAGTTTGTTACGACCCAGACGTCGTCCATGGCAACAATCGTATCGAGGAAGGAGATGAATCCTTCCTTGTGGTGGGGCTGGGTGAACCACGCGGCATGGTAGAACAATCCAAATGGTGCCCTAACCGCAGAGTAAGATAAATAATTCAGCCAGAAAACACAAAAATCCCAATTTTCCGCAGACAAATCTTTTTAAATCAGTACATTATAACATCAAAGTCATTATCATTTATTCCCAACACCACCTGACAACTCATTTTGACTGATCTCTCTTTCTAAAGCGATTTTTATTTAATACTAATTATAAAATTGAAAAAAAAATGCAAAATTGGGATCAAATGATTGAGAAAAATCGGGGAAATTCGACAGAGAATTTTGTTAAATTTTCACAAAACTTCTACCGAATATTTTTTCACCTGTCGAAGACGTTGGATAGAAAGTATTTACAGATAAAACTCCGAAGACTTTCATCAACATTTTCTACAGTAATTTCTCGTCGTAAATTTGCCCCGTATTTTCACGATCTTTTGGCTGTTTAAGTGCCATTTGTCCATTCAATTTTTCACGATATCCTCGGAAATTGGGGACAATTTGACTAATCCAAGAATTTAAAATGATAAATTACCTGTTGGTAGTGTAATGTCTCTCGAAATTCTTAATGAGCATTTTATAAACACCATCGGGTGTCGGGGGATTGCTGCAGGCGTCTCCCATGGAGCATCTGCCGCCGTTGAGGTCCTGCCACATCACCATCGGCACCTCCCACAGACCTGGGTAGGATCTGGTGGGACAGGGGGGGATCATGCAGTCGTGGAAGAGTTTGTAGTCGAGGGTGTAGGGCCACGATGGCGGGCGGTTCTCGTAAATTGGCATTGACGAGTCGTACGTGAAATTCGTCTCCCAAAGCATCTTGAACATGTTGTTGCCGCCGACCTGAGGGCCATTAATTACATTATTAATTATTAATTATTAAGTCAGTGCGTTCATTACTTGTCTCTTCTTTCCTCATACTTAAACCGATCAAGTCGGATTTTTTTAACGATCTCAGACAGATCAACAATATTATTTGTATTATTATTATTTATTCATCTATGCCAAATATTTATTTACTCAGGAGAGTTATCAGTTCAGGTGATATTGATTAAATTTCAATTATGATAATTGCATTATTCGGGAGATTAATCGGGTTTGTCATGGCTTTCAAAGAATCTTTTCAATTATTTCTAAAATTTAAAAAGTGGAGAAGAAAATGGGAAATTTTGAAATTGTTTTTTTATTTAATTTTTTTTTTAATTTAGAAAAATTATTAATTACAAAGAGAGTTTGTTTGCAATAGTTGCCAGCAGTAATTTTTTTCTCAGTGAACAAGCAAATCGTTGGTTTGTTGTTCTGAAATAAAATAAAATCTTTGGAATTTTTTTGGAATGAAAATAAAATCTAATTTCTCAAAATTTTTAGAGAGAGGGAGAATTATTTTAAGAGTCCACTTCAATTCATTAAAAAAATTAGATTTTAAGGGAATATAATTGAGTTTATTATTTATTTTCACGAATTCTCGAGTGAATATATTTTTTTTTTTACAAATAAGTTTTTAAAAAATTGCTAATACGAATGAAAATATTCGCTAAACGGACGATTGCGATGCTCGGGTTGAGCTCTCCTTCCCACTTTATGTAATTTGATGTTAAGCAATGGTTAGAAAATAGGGTGGAACTTACGGAGAGGAATGGAGCTCTCATTCCCCTGACGTCCTCCAACTTGACTCCTCCATAAGCGGCGAGAATTTCTCGCTGACCAGCTACTTCTCTGCCCCACTTCCTGGCCGAGAACTGCTCACCAAAACTGTGCCTACGTATTCACATTGATTACACTATTTTCCAAGACTACTAATCAACGGAGTACACGTAAAGTCGAGTACGAGGGTTCAGTCAACTCAAATACCCCGAAAAATTGTCGCGCGTGATACAACAAAATTAACCGACTCTTTTTTACTGGCAAATCTCTATTTCATTCTCTGGGTTAAAGTAGAAATGAAAAAGGGGTTAATTCAGAGTAGAAAGACGCGAGTAATTGTTTTTATCTCGCGATTGTAATGATAATGAGTGAAACATTATTTTTATTATGAAACAAGTGATAAAAATGGGAATTGAAGTCATTCAGTTCGTCTCTGGATTTATTTTTTAATTTTAATTGATTGATTTTGTCAATTCACTCCGAAATAAACAAATTTTGATCTGTTTTTTTGCTTCGATTCGTCAAATTAAAGATTATTTTTTAGTCGCATCTGAGCAGCTGACGAGAGCGAGAAAAAAAATTTCGAGTGAAAAAAATCTTTTGAAATCCTCAAAATGACATTCAATTAATGTCAAAAAAAATTAATTAATCTTAAAAAT
>JAPYZN010005915.1:0-12565 GCA_030522865.1 Psyttalia lounsburyi | reverse complement strand
TTTTTTGCTCGCGTGGTTGGCCACCTCGCCTTCGGCTCGGTTTGCCAAACACCACGCGAGCAAAAAACCCCATAACGCCCATCCGGCAATATACTATTCCCTGCAGTTTCATCACTTCAATTTGCAATATGCAATTATCGAGATGTTAACATACAAATAATTCCGTACAATTTATTGGTCAATTACAAGTTCAGGGACGTGGGTGAATTCACCTCCTCAAACTGCTGACACTTTTCCCCCATTTGTCGAAATAATTCAGCAATAAGGTATATTCAGCATGTGTATACGTTGACTGAGTCAGGTGAACCGTGTGGCTTCAGGATTTACGTTTGCCATAAACTGCAGTCACATGAGATTCAGTGGGGCTGTGTCATAAACGTAGTGAGCAGGGGCCAAGAGAGTATGCACTATAGATTCCAACAGAAGACGCACAAACCGAGTGCAACTATCCTCGTCTCTCGGTGGATTTACATAGGTTACTTTATGGCCCGTATCACCAGCTGTGAAAGTTTCACGACCACTACCAACCTGAAGAGCCATCTCTGCCCTCTTCCACCACGCGAGTTCAACGTTGCGTACAGGGATTATTCATTAGGTTTAATGGAACCAGCTTTTGTCTTGTTTTCTTCTATTATTGCGTATCCAATTTGTCGGGAGGGGTGAGACACTCCCTGAGGTATTCCCTCCCCCTGGGGACTGGATTGAGGATTTTGCGATTCAGTTATATTTTTTTATCTATTTTTTTTTGTCATGGATATGTACCAATGGAATGTACATTGGAATGGAAGAGGGCGTCCCTTACCCGTCCAACTCTGAACTCCTCTTTCTATTATATCTCGATACTATCTCGAATCTGCGCTTGTTAAATTGTTATACGAGCGTACAATTGCCTACTGCGTACGAATTTTTTCCAATTAAATCGCAACAAAAAATTGGCGTATCGCAGCGAGACAATTACGAGGATAAGGGGTTGAAGGGAAAAAGGAAGTGTAACAATGGTGTTGCAGAGTTGGTGGATGTATCACGCTTTTTGATCTGAAATTTATTTGACTCGTGATCGAGAGCAGGTCTGAGAATAGGAGAAAAAAAGAGAAAAACAGTAGAAATGAGAGGGAACTGAGGGGAGCAAGAAAAATGAGTGGCTATCGAGGGTTTGCACAACGATTGGCGCAAATAGAGACGGAAACATAATCGTTCTTTATGGCACTTTCACCCTTTAGCTTTTTTTTTTATACTTTTTCTTTTGTATTATTGGCTAGTGAATTTTTTGTCCCAGTTGTTTTTTTGTTTATTGTGAGTACTCAATTTTTTTAAATTCATTGTTTAGAATTTAATGTTGGCGATTTCGCACTCGACGAGATGAAGGTTTTGATTAAATTAAATTTTACAATTTGTTTTTCCTAAATCAAATTTATCTCTTCTCACGCTTTTTTATTGCAACCGTGAGAGGAGATTTATCTTAAATTGGGGGAAAAAATGGGGGAATGGGGGGGACTCGCTTTCGTGCGGCACGAAAATATATAATTCTGGATAATTCAGCAGAGATATTAATGCTGACAGGAGAAAAATATCAAATAAAAAATTTACGATAGGTAATTTATCATGCAGTGTATGAAAAACCCGTTCAAATTTACCGCATTCGAATTTTCAAAAGTCCTCTGCACACCATTGAATCCCTCATTAGTTCCAAATCTTTCATCTCCTCAATCACATGACCTGTGTATCCCAATGACGATGCCCGAGGCTGCGCCCATGCACTTTGGCACGAGAAATAATGTCCCTTTCCCCCCCCGCCGCTCATTCCCAAACGAATGACAATCCACAAAGATCCTAAGGCGTGTTGCATGTCGAGTGAGATGAAGCGATAGCCCAGAACACAGATAGACCCAGGATGAGATGTGATTGCCACCGGAGCGAAACTCGCGTGTATTGTATTTGTCATCGCTTCGGGCACAACTCAACTCTCTTGCTCTTCGTCGTCCCTATCTTCTTCTTATTTTTTTCCCCTCCCTCCCTCCCTCACTCTCTCTCTCTCTTTCTGGTTTTCCCAACGCATCTCTAAGTTTAGAATCATTTCCGATGATACCGTCGCAGACGTGATCGGTCCGCGCTATACGTAACTGCTAATTTACCCTTTACCCCAAAAATCAACGATTAATATTGGTCACTGTTGATTCGTTGATTTATTGTCACTCGTCGACATATTCTGTGAACATAATAGTGAAAACAGTGACTAATTGGAGAATATTTCGGGTTTTTTCTTCCCTTGATAGGAGAAGTTGACAGACAGACTGAGACGTGTCCAGGTGGTTGGTGAGGTCAGATATCGTTTGGCCTTTCGTCGTAGTGACGCTCGTGAGACGAGTGTCATCAAGCTGGAGCTGGCAAAGAGGCATTTCCTGAGGGGGTAAGTGCATATTTCACTCTTTTTGAAAATTATTTTTATATCGAAAAACCTGATGTCTCAAATGTGACGACATAAATCGACGGAAATGACTGCAGAAGATTTTTTTGAGATTAAAAATACCGACGAACGTCTACAAAACATGAGTAAATCAGAGGGAAATCCTCTAATTAAACGGCAATACACTTCAAGACATTTAAAAATGTCTCGTTTTTCAAGCGTTAAGTGTCTATAACGAATAAACGATCATAAAATAATGGAATAGTGATAGGGACGTCAGCCAATAATTCACATTTTGAAGCTCAAACGCTTTAAATCAAGACCTTATGATGACACTGTTCTGACTCTTATTTTTTTCTCCATCTTATATACTCACATTTTACGCGAATAACATCTGCCCTCCAGGGATTTGCCCTCCCTTTCCCCACCAATGGTTTTATCATCTCTCTCGAATTGTCCGGAGGGATTTGTTTCACTTCACATCAAATATCAGCAGTTTGAATTTTATTGAAAGACCGAAATCGAAATGGCAATCAGGGCTTTAGCCAGAAACATTTTTGTTGCCTCGCTTCTTCCCCCGATAAATTCCTCACCGGGTAAACAAATTCATGACAAAATCCTCTGTATCGATGGTATTATTTATTTAATAGTGGTAGAGTGCATTCGACATTTTCATCATTACCCACGAGTTTAAAAATCCTCTGTAATTTTCCAGCACTGTTTACGTGTTTACTGTGATGGAGTGAATGCTGATAAATTAATTAGCTGGCGTCGTGGTGGGTGACGGGGGGAAGGGGAGGGGCAGGGGGTGGTCGGGTTTTAGGTTGAGCGGGTGAACAAGTGGAAATGTAAATTGAAAATCCATCGAGATATTCCTCCTGTAACTGTTTCTAGATGTGGTTGGTGGGAAGTTTGGAAGGCATGAGCGAAAATAGAAAGCCCATATCGATTATTCGACTGTGAGAGCTGACTGTGGAGGGTGGTGTCTCGACGTTTCGACCTTTCTCAAAATTCAATCACCAAAATTTTTACAAGCAATTGGTATTTTGCATTATTGAGGCGGCCACAAATAGCTTCCGCTGTCGCATTCTCTGAGGGAATTATGCCATTTCCCATCAATGCTGGGGACCGAAAAAAAAAAAATTCGAGGAGAGAGGGACAAAATCTCTCCTGCATTCACTTCTGAAATACGAGAAATTAATAGCCGAGAATTTATTCAATTTTAATTAACCAGTGCACCCCCGGCCCTCGGCCAATTTCAATGAGCCTTGCCCGGAATATGAAAAGAATAATAGATAAAAGGAGACGGGCTCTTGGTGGACTGACATCATCATTAGAAATTAATTCCCCCGGTTCACCAGCAGTTTTCATTCGTTCTTCTGGTTTTTTTTTTATCTGCATGTTTCACCACTCGTTCGCCGCGACGTGTTTTTTTTTTCATCTCTTTTCTCTTCTTTTTATGGTCGCTCTTAGCATGGCTTTTCATCCAAAGATATCCCAACCAAGTGGGGAGAGCGTAAAGCAATTCGCTTGGACCGCCAAGCTCGACCCCTCGCCCATTTCCTCATTTTCTTTCTTTTCCTTTTCCATCTTTTTTTTTTTCTTTGTAATTTTTCTTACTGCATTTTTTTTTCTTCCCTCACTCATTCCCTTTCGGTCTTTCTCTCTCCCTCTCCTTCCCTCACCTCTCGCACTATCTCGCGTCGGCTGTTTATAGAGTCGTACGAAGAGTTGTCTAGTTTAGTTTTCTTCTTTAAAAATCCTCTTCCGTCCATGCCCTCTCAAAAAAAAGGGGGAGGAAGTAAAAAAAAGGGTTTTTTAAATATTAAAACCCCCCCCCCCCCCCCCCCCCCCCAGGATCTTCACTCATGAACTCAACTGGAAAAAAAAAGGGGGGGAAAAATCCAACAGAATTTTAAACCACGAAAAAAAAATGAGAAAATAAAATAACGAATCACCGGGCGGATAAAATGAAATAATGGAGACTGAAGTAAAGAGTGAAATGAGCGGATTCGCGGTGACGGATAAAGCAAGTGGAAAAAAGAATAAATGCAGAGCCCGGAGGAAGCGAGCTCTGTTGAATTCCCGAAGAATCCTACAGTCCAATTATCTATCGGTTCTCGAGAGCCTCAGTCTACCCATTCCGCCTTCCTCATCCCATCCACCACCACTTCCTCACCCCGTTGTGAACCCTTCTCATTCTTTTTATCATTGGCAGCGTCTTCTCCATCACACTGACCTTTAGAATCAATAACTCGATATGTATAGAATTGCCTTTTAACATTTGCGTGGATTTAATTGTTCAGTAATTGTCTGTCGACGAAATAGTGAGACAAATTATTTTATTTTATTTATCACTCAGTCGATTGATAACGTGGTTTATTGAAATTGACCGAGAAATGTTCATTGAAGAATAAAATATTTCAATTTTTATGGATGAAACTGCACTCTCGTGGGACAATAAAAATCTCATGAATAATTGACTTGTGATTTTTATGAGCAAATTTCAATTTTTTAACGCTATTCCACAATTTACGTCATCCTCCTCCAAAATAACAACATGAATATTCAATACTAAATTATACATCAAAATTTATCATCCAAATTTAATAATCACCCCCTCAATTTCCCCGGATTATCGTTGAGAATTTCAAATACCGAAGCCCCTTTAAATGATCATAACTAAATCGATAATAAAATATTCAAAACATCCCCAGAAATTTCAATAAAAAAAACCAACAACAGGTCCATATATCCCCCATCAAAAATTAAATTACCAAAGAAAAAAAAAAAATAATCCCAGAACGAAGAACAAAATAAATTCGAACTTTGACTGGCCATGTGTCCCATCAAATTCAATTCCATCAGCAATTTCACCATCCATCTGCCGACTCGTCCACTCGCCTCCATCCATTTGAAAAACAACCAATATCCCAGTGTATCGTCGAGGCAACTGATTCACGGTAAACTTCATTGCATCCAGTTACCGAGCGATTTTGATGAATTTTCCTGTATAGGTTTAATAATTAACCATTCGCTCGGTTTGCACATGCCGTTGGAGGAGGAGGAGGCGATGTGGGGGGTGGAGAGGGGCAGGGGGGAGAAGGAATAGTTGACAGGACTGTGGCTAACCGTCGGACAGGTGGGCGGGTGCGGGGGGGCAGAGGGGGGGGGTGGGAGGGGTGATAGAGATTGGTTATAAAAGTAGATAGGTACGTCGGAGACTGAACGGAAGCAGGAGAAAATGGAGGGATGGGGTAGTTGAAAGTGAAACAGAGCGCAACAGAGGTGAGTATGGCGAGAAGCCAGTGAGATCGGAGGCAAAAGGGAATGCACAAAAGGGGTTGGGCGGGCGAAAGGGGGGGGGGGCGGCGAGGGGAGGGGGAGAGGATGGGGAAAGGTGGATGGGTATATATAGAGAGGGGAGGATGATGCTTGGGGTAGGTAGGGTAAGGCCGCAATGGCTCGCGTTGATGCTGCAGCTCTGTCTTTGTTGCCGCGCTACCTCTATTGCGATCAATATCCCACGTGATGCCACGCGTCATGTAGCCCGTTCTCTCCTTCTCTCGTTCTATTAATTCTGCCTCTTTCTCGCTGTAACTTCAATAGGGGGGGGGGGGGGGGGGGGGGGGGGGGGGGGGGGGGGGGGGGGGGGGGGGGGGATGCTTCGGGAGCAGTTTCGGAATAATTTTCGGAAGAATGACATTGAGTTGGTTGTATGGGGAGGACTAATGGGGATCAGAGAGTTTCGGGAATTATTCAAGTGAATAGACTGGGAAAAATATAATTTTGCCAAAGATATTTGTTTTGAAAAAACACATGCACTAATTTCTGTTGTAACATTCGTGTTACATTGCTAACGCGAGGTAACAAGTCGTTGACTCGGCTTCGAATCCCGGTCTGGGTTATCCACTTTTTCAGGAAAAATTTCGTGTCAATTTTATATTGAGATCAACGTTTGATCCCGTTCTATACCAATTTTGAATCCCATCCACTGATTTCCCGGGACGCCACAAGAATGTGGAATAAATTCTCTTCTTTGTTTTTTCCTCGATTTAATTGGCGAAATTAGGTTTTTTTTTTCAGTGTAGCATATTGTGGTACAAGTAAGTAAAGAATATATTAGAAGGGGAGGGGAACTATTGGATTGCAATTTAAAGTGTCGATGTTTTTTTTCGATAATTGAGGGCTTTTAGCCCTCGGAAGGAGGAAAATGATTGAATTTTTAATTAAAACATAAACAGTCAACTGAAACTAAACTAAAGTAACTAAAATCGCTCTAAATTTTCGTTTTATTATCATTTAAATAGTATATTTCGTAACAAGTGAAAAAAAATGGTTTTTGGCGAGTAGGAGGTTTATATCACGAGCCGAAGGCGAGGGATATAATCCCACGAGTCAAAAACCACTTTTTTCACGAGTTACTAACATAATTTTTCATCTCAATGCGTCGAAAAAGTACTTTTCCGACACAGCGTGATGAAAAAGTATATTCACTCGGGTCTTTATTGATAGTTAAACTAAACTGATGTTCTCATTGCTTTCTTTCTATCCATTTGCATATTTTTAAAAGATCAAATTTCTGAATAATCCGGTGAATCGGTAATTCGATAAAGATTTTGTGCGATGAAGTGATGAATTGGAAATTTGAGACGAAAAATTTTCAACACTCGAAACTTTTGTTCTTATTCTCGGGTAAAACTTCTTTGATGGATTGTTGCTGTCTTGAGCTTTTGGTTTAGATCGGTTGACATTTATTTTCCATTGTCTAGGCTTTGGGAGAAGTTTCTTTGTGCAATGAAGGAAGGAGGGGATGACGATATCAGAGGGTGGGCACGGTTAGTGTTCATTTAATTCTCTCTTCAGCGTAATTCATGTAATAAAAAAAATTGTCTATTTATCGTCATGAAATGCCACTTGAGGAAATCTAGAGGTTGAGTCTTTTAATTACTTATCCATTTGCCTCCCTCTGTTGACATATTTTCAATGATACTCCTCTCGAAATTTGATAAAGCCACAGGAAAATTGTCATTCAACGTTAGGGAGAGCGAAGCACCGAGAGGACGAAAATTATTTATACATGCATCCAAGGCTTTGTTTTTCCAATTGTGTGCTGAGGGAAACGAGTAAAAGCACCATGAAAATTTATACACCGTCTGATGTTGAATGAATATTTAGCTGTCCCCCCGGGGCTCATCGATATATCGATCCCCACCTTCTTTTGTCATTTGAGATGTTTTTTTTTACCCCCGGGTTTTCAACTACTCGCCTTTCATCACCGCTTTTTTAATCAATTTTCCCATCACTCGGTGCGTTGCTACGATCCCTTTAATCATCTGGCTTTTTTTTTCCATGAGCTCATTGTAATAACGAGTTACATCATTGTTACGTCAGCATTATCGGTGAAATATTTCAACACCTCGGGAATGAGAGAGCAGCAGACTGTGGCAAATACCTCATCAATTAATTATAAAAACCACAGTTGGCTCCACATTGAGAGATTTCATTCAAATATTGCATTAAAGGAGGTTCAAGCATTCCTTTTTCCAGTGTAGACATGCACTCCTGATCATTTGACACTCTGACCGGGGAAAATTGTCTCGAAGGTGAGACTCAAAGGGTCACACATTTTCAGTTCTCTTATGAAGAGAAAAAAGAGAGTTGTGTTTTCATACAAATTTAATTTCAATATTGTAAACTAATGACGGAAATTTTCCCCATTACTCTCAGTTTTTATAGAATAATTTAACTCAAATTTTAAGATATTATTGATTTTTTTGCCGAGAAATTATAATGGGATAAAACTTTTGGGGAATTTTATATGGATTATCAGTCGAAAATTATTAATAATTCCCTTTTTAATAATTTCATTGAGAAAAAAATTAGACTCAATTCGATTAAAAAACCATGAATTTTCAAGTTAAAAGTTGTGTTAAATTCCCGTGGGACTGTCATTCGTTAAAAATTTCTTCAAGCCCAACGAAACTTTTTCGATTTCTCAAAAATTTTCATGAGAACAATTCAAATCAAATTTGAAGATTACATCCATCTTTTCATTTTTAGTGACAAAATTCAAAATTTTCGTTGAGAATGATCAACACCTCCATAGGAAAAAAACTAAACCCAATTCTAGGCGAACCGTTGAGTTGAAATTGATTTTTCATCCGAATTATCAATTTCTAAACCTGAAATTTAGAAATCCGGTGGGCCTGTCATTCGTTAAAAAAATTTCCTGATTCAAGGAAATAGTCTCGTAGGTGAGACTCGAAGGCTCACATGTCCCCAGTCGTGTCTCCAGACCCAAGAAAAGAGGGCGCGAAGGAAAAACCAAAAAAGCACATGATGTCTTCATACAAATCGAATTTTAATATATTAACAACAAGCGAACTGGGGTAAAGAAAGACATTCCCCTTCGTGGAATTGTCAGAGTTTGGTATCGGGTCCCAGGTGTAATTGAATAGAGTGCCGGAGTGTGTTGCACAAATCCTCGAGAATGGTGGGAGGAAGCTGATGTGTACGTGTACATCTTTTTGACGTGTTGCAGAAGGGAGAGGAGATGAGGTGCCATACTGTTATTTTCTCTCGGATAAGCCGATATCGTTTCCTCCGTCTCCTCCTTTTCACAGCGATACTCGTCGTCTTTATTCCATTCGTCTAGAATATGTCCGCTGAACCGTGAGAAGCGGCGAGGGGAGGAGGAGAGGGGAGAGAGAGGGAGCTTTTACTTGGTTTTAGTTATTGTCGGAGCTGTGCAAATCGACACGGCATCAACTCCTATTTCATGCGGTGCGAGGTAGCGCTTTATGCCGGTTTGCTGGTGTTTACTGGATTGTGACGTATATCAGTGATTGTGATATGACAGCAATTGTGGAGAATTGCCGGCCGGGTTTATTCGGTTCTAGTAAGCTTGTTGGGAAGGTGAGGAGAGTATCGATCGGGAGTTAGATTATTCAAATTGATCAGTGGTTTTTCCGAATTACCGACCCGAGTGTTTGACAAAAAAAATCCAGCCACACTGAGATAAAAAATATAATTTTGTCAAACATATTTATTTTAGACAACTCAAATGAAATTCCTGTCAGAAGAATGTTTAGTTGAAAAATTTGAATTTTTTCTCTGTGCACCAAATAAAAAATATAATTTCGGTCATTCAATATTTTTCTGACAAGAATTTACGGCGAATTTTAATATAGTTTAATTTTACTATACTATATAAACATTTTGGGTTGTGTTTGAATTCATTCAAAGCCTCATACGAAATTTTTAAGGTTAAGATTAGATGAAAATGGAAGAAAGTCGATTTTTTCAATAAAATAAAGTAAAAACTTTTGCTAAAAATATTTTTCTCAAAATTTTCTTTTGTCAAAATGTCGAACAAATTCGGTGAAAATGCCACTCGAATTTTTTCTCGGTTGTAAATCGCCGCCTAATTATTTTTCCATCGTTTTTCCAGAATGATAAAGAGAGGAATACTCATTTCGCTTGATTTATATCTCTCATTTTCTACAAATTGAACAATTTATTTATTTCGTGAACTCTGGTGATTTTCATTACTAACTAAAGCGACACAACGAAGTTGTGTTATTTCGATTCACCTAAAATCCGAGTCTTGTATATTCTTTCAAATTCATTTTTACCCCTCGTTCCACCTTTTGTTTCGTTATATCCAGTTTGTTTCACTTGTCTGGGCAAACGCACGTGAAAGAGCTGGACAACGAGAACTCTGGGCGCGGCCCAGGGTTCTCTCTCGTTGGATTAATAACGAGCCACCGCATAGCAGATACGAAACAAAAAGAAATCCGAGGAAGTAGAAAAAAAAGTGAGGGGTTGAGGGTGTATTTGTAAGGGAGGGAATACAGCGACTGCATCGTGACGACATTTTCAGATGAAAAATGCAAATTTTTTTACCCGACCTACAGTGAGCTCATAAAACTCAGATTTTACGTGCCATTAAATTAATGAATTGAAATGTTAATCAGAGTTACAAGACAGCAAGAGAAGAAGGGGAGGGGGGGGGGGGGCACGGTGTTTACCGGGTGAAAAAAATCGCGGTGACAATACTGTAAAACGTTTCTTACATTTCTTTTTATTCATTTTTTTTGTTCATTCCTTTTACTTTACTAGAGGGGTTAAATTATAAAGTGGAAATGTCTGAGATGGAGAAGACAGTGGATTGAAAGTGCTTTGAGTCTCGCGCATGTAATAAAGAGAACAGAGAGTAGAATTCCACAGGATAAAGATAATTATAAAAAAATTAACAATTGTACTTCAACTACAATTTCTCATCAAGTTAATATCTAAAGTAATTCCGTTGAGTGGAAGAATTTACAAATAAATTGAAATAATCACGAATTATTATTTTTTAATTAAGAAGAAAAACAAAAATTAGTTAAAATGATTGAAATAGCTGAAGCAAAAAATTAAGAAATATTTTCTAGGAGACTGAAATGACCAATTAAAATAATTTATGCCACTTTTGACACAAACATTTAGTAAATTGAAATAATTATCACATATTTTGTTAATTACCAAAAAGACAAATTAAAATATTAATTAGAACGGTTTAAATCGCTGAAAAATGGTGGGGATTTTTCTGTACACATTTTCTGTTTTCTAAATTATGAAGTGGAAACGTCTGAGTTGCGTAGGGCCTAGGATACGGAGGTGGAAGAGCTTTGAGTTTCCGTGCAACGCTGGAAGGAAAGAAAGTCACAAAAAAAATGAGGGACAGGGCAGAATGGGACAAGGGTGGAAAAAAAAGGGGGTGTGTATGTCTGGCCATGTTCTTCCTGTTCCTCTCGGAGTAGTTTTCAAGAGACTGAAGGGGGCAGAGATTGTCGAAAAAAAGGGTGAAGAAGAAAGCCCACAGGGGAAGCGTGAATGATGCGAATGGCCTCGTCACGTCCTCTCTTTTCCAAGTGCGCCCGTTTGATTCGTCCTTCCTTCTCGTCGGTTGGAAAATTGTATGGCTGACAATTTGTCCCTTCTATATGAGAAAAAACATCAAACGATGGGGATGTCAATGCTGTGAGATTATAGGGATATCAACTTTTTTTCGAAGATCAGAATTGTGTTGAGGGAAACAATTTAAAATTTCATGCATTATTGAATAATACTTCTGACAAGAGTGACATTAAACTTGGTTTGAAAAGAAAAAAAAATTGTGAAAGTTTAAATTTTTTGAAAATAAATTAATAAATATTTTCCTACTCTCTTAAACTTTAGATATAATTCAAAAATTTTGTTTTCATGAATCGGGCAGAATAGATTGTTTATTTGCAAAATTTAGACGAAATTTTTATCTTCAACTTGACATAAATCTTGTTTTGCTCATGATTAATAATCAATTCAATTGAACTATTTTATTCGTCTCATTCGATATTATTTTTCCACGATATTCGATGATTTTTAATATTTAACCGAGAATTGCAAATGAAATTGTATGAGCCAGCTAGGTACAGAGGGTGTAATAACTAAGCTGCATTTGAAACACAGGCTGATGCGTTGTATTTACCACGAACGTACGCTCATTTCGCAGTTTCGCTCGTGTTTGACTTGCCAGAGGTATGAAACGCTCCTAGGATAACACGTCGATACTCCTATTTACTACACAGAGCGGAGGGAATGGCAATATTCGCGGAGGTTTGCATATGAGGGGCTCTCCACTAGCTCCTCAGCTATTCCCGATTCTCTGTTTATTCAGGACCTGGCATTCTTATCTCATCAATTTCTTCCTATTAACATTTAAAAGAACAATGGGAGGTTGTGGGCGCGTTTTCCCCCTCCGATTTCTCCCAAGTTGTTATTTTTTTTCTATTATTAATATTTTTTTTAATCAATCAATTTACCATTTTTTTCTGTTTCTTCATTTCATTTAATTTTATATTATCAACTGATTCGTTTGTTCATTTCGCATTCCTTTCATTTTCCTTCTTTACTTTTTTATTTAATTCCCAGGATTTGTTAACTTCCCGATAGGAAGTTATTGGTTTCACCCCAAAAATGAAAATTGCAAATTTTGTGAAAGGTCGATGTTTCATGACCAGGAGAAACCCCCCAGAAGTTTTTTATCGAGTTGTATGTGTGTGTGTGTGTGTGTGTGTGTGATCACTTTTTTTTGTTCACGTTCCCGGACGAACGGATAGTGCGATCGGAAAAATT
>JAPYZN010005913.1:2424-14789 GCA_030522865.1 Psyttalia lounsburyi | reverse complement strand
TGTGATTGGCAGCCCTCGGCTCCGCCTCGGGCAGCCAACTTCACACTCGTGAAAATTCCGTCTCACTCGTGACGAAATATACTATTTCATCTCAATGTGCCGAAAAAGTACTTTTCCGACACAGCGTGATGAAAAATATAGTTCGGATGCACGTGCGACAGGGTGTTTCAACTCGTGTGATTGGCAGCCCTCGGCTTCGCCTTGAGCCGCCAACTTCACACTCGGTGCCACCCCGTTGCACTTGTATCGAAATATACTATTTCTGCGTGCGTGGATCGAAAGTGGGCATTCTAACCTCGCTTCACTCGCCTTCCCCCCGTGCTTACAGTCCTCGCGTTCGGCTCGGGTCGTAATTTTGGACGTTGGGACGACTTGTCTGATTATCCTCCCTAGGCGAGAAATATACTATTTCCGTACTGCTCTTCACTTGTCCTCGCTCGGGGATTGGAACTCTGGCTCTTGCCCGAACTCGGAAAAGTGAAAATTGCGACGGAAAATTATCGTTCCTGGGCTCTGATTATGGCGTTTTTTGACTCGCGTGGAGTTGAAGGTGAGGCCTCACCTACGGTTCGGCTCACCAAACTCACCAAGCGAATAGAATTGCAATTCAAATAGAATTCAAATAGAATTAGAATTTAGAGAGAAAAAAATCCCAATAACTCAGCCGGGATTCGAACCCGGGTCTCTTCGTTACGCGCCGGGCACTTTTCCAACTAAGCTACCGGGGACACGGAAACCTCTCTCTCTCTCCAAATTCCACTTACCACACCGCCTACCTTGCCTTTTGGCAGTTGCTGTCAAAAAAGAGAAGCCGCAGGTGAGGCCTCACCTACGGCCCGGCTCACCAAACTCGACGCGAGTAAAAAACCCCATAACGACAGGCCGAAAATATATTATTTCTGAAAGTCGAGTTGTTTTATTGAACTTAAAATTCCCCCAGCTACGACGAATTATCAAATATCAGGGGAATTGGCCCATTGAAGCCCAACATATTGTAATTTCCAAGTATCTGATCGCCCGGAATGATGATATCTGAAATGGTTACGATGGCCGGCTCTCCCAGCGTCATAACTGGAAGCTGAAGGGCCCGAGTGGGTAGTACACCAAAGTCCTATTAAGAGATTCCAGGCGTCTTCTTGATCTCCATCTTGAATTCTCATCGAGGGTCCGCTCGTAAGCCCGGGGATTGTCCCGGTGGTCATTAGTGACGAAAAGAGTTGCCATTGCAGTGGATAACGAGAGGTCCCCAGCGGAGCTCCAAGACAAGAAGGGAGCAACGGATGGCGCTATTCAAACTGATAGCCAACGAGAAATTCATTCTGCGCCCTGAATGTCAACATTTCTGATTGGATTGACCCAATGGGGATGTTACAATGAGCATCAGATTTTTCTCCCCCCCCTCCCTTTTTTCTATATTTATTTTTTTTGCCCCCAACGATATCCGCTGGAAGAGTGCGTCGGGGAGATTTGAATTTCACGAGTAATCCAATGCTTCGTTACTCTTGTACCAAGCGACAGTGGAAAATCCAGACCAAGTGGCTCTTTTAAATATTTGATATTCCACTTCCGCTGAAAACATCCACGCAATGCCAAGAGTAGATGAGTAGTGCGGGGAAGTCAGTGACAAAGAGAACATTCCACCAAGTGCAATATCAATCATGTTATCGCTGAAAATTTATCAACTTTATCCTGAACAATATTTAATTGACTCCACAAAGTCAAGTCTGCATTATCTCAGAACTCTAACATTTAATGGATCGTAATTGAGCCAGGTTAACTCAGTGAAACTGTGCATGGAGGGGGGAATATGTTAAAGTTTCTATCCCTATCGATATAACAACGAGATCCCAAAGAGATCCGTATCCCCCGGCCCCCATTGGCTTAGTGGTTTAATATCTAACTTAGTCTTTCCCCAGGATCGTCCACTTAACTCTTAGCCATGTCTCCTCGAAGATCTCCCTAAACCGCAGGGAGGCAACCCCTCACCAACCCCCCTTCTCACCCCAGCCCCCCCCCCCCGCGCACCGGCCCCCTCCTTTTCGATTGTACGTGCGGAATTTCACTTCGAAAATCATTTTATTGTTATACACCTCCTCCAGCAAGTATTTTCGAATACACTTTGGCATCGAAATACTCCATTTCCAGCCATCGGAAAATTTCTCGGTTCGTTGCCAGGGATTAAAGGACTAAATTATTACCACGCCACGATAGTGGAACAAGTGCATATATATAACGGGCGCTGATGCAAATGAGAAAATTCACGGGCTGTTGATATCACTTATCTCGTATATACCCGAAAAAAAAACTGATTACAAAAATAATTTAACTCATCCTGAGTTTGCCATTTTTTATTTTTTACTTTTTCCACCTCGTACTATCGTCAGACCGTGAAATATTGGATGAATGAGGAGTAATGAAAAAAGTTGGTAGATGGATAGAGAGGGGTAAAAATTGGAAATGCGGGGATATTAATATCATCTGAATTCAGATATTCATAAGATGAAAATTGATGAATTCCGGCACGTGCCGTTGCTCATTGTGAGGGGATGATTGTCATCGATAGAGTGGGTAGATTCGAGAGGTGAAAAAATGTCTAGATAGACATTTTTTAGATTCTCAGGGAGTAACTATTTTGGGATCAAATTGACCTGTTATTTGACCTATATCAACTGATGATCTGGTCCGTAGGTCAAGTTGACCAACATCTAGTTTTAATTCACTCGACCTGTCGATTTAAAAATCTACATAATTTTCCAGTTGACCCACATCAATTGTTCATGATTTGACCCATCAATTTGAGGGTAAAATTGACCTTCAATGTCACCCCACGGATTTTAGGGAGTAGCCGGGGTCAAGTTGACCTGGAATTTTATCTGTATCAACTGAGAATCTGTTCCGTGGGTCAAGTTGATCCACATAGGGTTGTATTTCACTCACCGTATCAATTAACAAATCTACCCCATTTTTCTCTTAACCCACATCAATAAAACCCCTATCCCGAGGGTCAAGTTGACCCAAATCTATCTTTCCTGACTTGACCCACCAATTTCAGGGTCAAATTGACCTTCAATGTCACCCAGCGGATTTTAGGGAGTAGCTGGGGTCAAGTTGACCTGTAATTTTATCTACATCAACTGGAAATCTGTTCCGTGGGTCAAGTTGATCCACATAGAGTTGTATTTCACTCAACATATCAATTAAAAAATCTACCTCATTTTTCTCTTGACCCACATCAATAAAACCCCCATCCCGAGGGTCAAGAAGACCCACATCTATCTGTCCTGACTTGACCCACCAATTTCAGGGTCAAATTGACCTTCAATGTCACCCAGCGAATTTTAGGGAGTAGCTGGGGTCAAGTTGACCTGTACTTTTACCTACAAAAACTGAAAATCTGCTCCGTAATTCAAATTGACCCACATCTGTTTGTATTTCACTCGACCTACCAATTAAAAAATCTACATGAGTTTTCATTTCACCCACATCAATAAAACACCTATCCCGAGGGTCAAGTTGACCCACATCAAATTATTTTTCTGTCATTTGAAGGTCAAATTGCCTTCCACGTTGAGCCGTCAAAACAAAGAAATTCCTTTTCAATCTCAATTAAAAAAAACCCGTCAGACACTAATTACTTCCTTCGCAATAGCCATCAGTATTACCTCGAGATTGTGTCAGTCCCTTTGAACCGGTAGCCGAGGCCAGTGATTCCGTTGGACAACCCCAACAGAGACGTGTCCCTTACGTGCCTCTCGGGGTAGTGTCTCTCAGGACGATTGATGCTGGACAGAGGTAGGAAAGACAGAGAGGGGTGAGGGCCAGAAGGGGGTGAGTTTCGGAGGTATAGAGTACGCCAGTGGGAACTAAGAACGATCGACTAGCCCAGGTCAACTGAAGTCTAGTGTTCCTTTCCTCTCCACTCACCATCGGTATGAGACAATAGTTTTCCCCTGGTGGTATTCGCTAATGCAGTCCGTTCCCTTGTCCAGTTTAAAGTAAATTGCATTTGGGTCGTTGTGTGTATAGTGTGAGCGCGATGAGACGATGGGTTATGTCTCTATAGTTATAGAGTAACCTCTGTGTACCATAGAGTTAGGGGGTATGTGAAGGCCATTTCGGGCTATCAATTATCTCAAATAGGGCGAGTTAAACTAACCCAACCTCTACGCTCTCCCATCCTAGTTCCACTCTCTTGTCGTTTATCCTTCGTTGAATCCCTTTCTCCCCCTCCGTTCTCCCCTTCACTTGATTCTCGTGAGCACTCAGGAAGGGCCACCCTTTTCCACACTGACTTCCTCCAGCAGGGGGCAGTTGGAGGCGATGCTATTCTCCCCTGACTTCTGATTGCTTTTCACCTCAGCACCAGCTGTCCCTCCATCTCAAACCAATTGATGCTCATGTGTTTTCAAATGGTCACGGGAATTTACCAGGCACTCGGGACAACGGATTTTCCATAGTTCATGGCACATTTGGAGTTAATCATGTTGAGAAATTGTTCCCGGAGTGAGATCAGAGAGAAAAGGGCGGAGGTGAAACAATGGAAACTATCAGAGGTAGATATAGGAAGTATTGGATTTATATGGGGGAGCAGTTGTTGGTTGCGAATTGAAATTCATTGTACTCGGGGCATTATGTGATGATATAAACATCGATAAAATCATCTATTCAGTTTTTTTTTTATTCAGGCGGGTCAAGTTCGACTCTTGTGGGTGAAATTGAAATTTTTCGGGGCTCAATTGTTATTCTATAGGTCAACTTGACCCAGAAATTGCGAGGTCAAGTTGACCTTGACCCTCCTCTACATGATTTGCCCCATTATCTCAAGGGTTAAATTGACCTTAGATTCCGGTGGGTCAAGTTCACCTCTTGTGGGCCAAATCGATTTGTGTGGGTCAAATGGAGGTTGTTGTGGGTTAAATTGTTATTCTGCAGATCCAATTGACCTTTTTACCTCTGGGGTAAGTTGACCTTTATCCACCTCTAAATTATTTGACCTGTTATCTCAAGGGTTAAATTGACCTCCAATCCTTCTTCACTTGACTTCTAATTGGTTCTCACCAGCTGTCGGGGGATTCTCAACAGCTCATGTCGCATTCACGAGATCTAATCATGTCTAGGAATTGTCCTCACGGGTAAGATCAGAAAGAACAGTCCAGAAATGAAACAATGGCTACTATCCGGGATACACATAGAAAGTATCGGATTAACATGGGGTAGCAGTTGTCGGCTGTAAGTTGAAATTAATGGTACCCGGGCCATTACGTACCAGAATGAATATGCATAAAACCTGGGGCAAAGTGAATTGGAATATACATAGATAGTATAATACGAGTGAGTGAAATGGAAAGATATAGCATTGTATCAGAAAAAAGTGGGTAGGGTGTGGTAGATTTTTTTTTTTGCGGAGAAATACTCGCGGTGGAATGGGGTGGCCAACCGGAGAGGCGTGGTTACATGTGACGTCAGGGGTCCGTTGTTCTATTTTGTTGAGCGCTAGGCGCGTATAGCCGGGGCGGCACTGGTCCGAGGTTGTTGTGTTTTGTGTCCCCGCCATGCTTCATAAATCAACGAAACAAACAGTACGTCGACATGCATCGCGCGCTCAACCTATCTCACTCGTTTCAAAACCTCTAGCACTCACTCTTTCATTCTCTCCAACTCTCCTCTGCGTATTTGTATGCAGAATGATTGTACTCTGTCTCTCTCCATGTCTCTCTCTCCCTCTCACATTTTGTACTCTCTTGATTCTCTCTTTTGGTATCTCTGCGTTTAACCTCTCCTCGTCGTCCTCCCACACCCGGGTTGTCTCGTCTCTCGCGTGAATGTATAATTTAATTCCAGCGAGCACCACGAAATTTCGTTGAACCTATCCTTTTCCCGTACAAATGGGTAAAACCTCGACCCCTCCGGCTGCGCATTTCCCGGGGACGCGCACCATAAAATTCTATTTCTGCAACTAGTGCAAGCTTTCTCACGGGTATTTTGAGAAATTCTTGGAATGGTGATAGTTTTATTTAGTTACTTTCATGAGGGTCAAATTGACCCCTGAAACTCGCGAATTTTTGGGTCAAATGGGCCTCTCGTTTTAACCCACAATATTTTATTCTTTAACGTGAAGGTCAAGTTGACCCATAGAATTACATTTTTGTTTATTTTCAGGGTTAATTTGACCTCAACATGACCCTCCACCAGTTGACCCACAAGACTTCACCCTCAATTTTAAGGGTCAAGTGGAACCCATTTGACCCATGAGATTTTTAACTCATAAAAATTTTAATCATCTAAGACAATTTGGTCTCCAGTTGACCCACTTCAGGGTTAAATTGACCCACAAGACTTCACCCTCAATTTTAAGGGTCAAGTGGAACCCATTTGACCCATGAGATTTTTAACTCAAAATTTTAATCCTCTAAGACAATTTGGTCTCCAGTTGACCCACTTCAGGGTTAAATTGACCCCCCCCCCCCCCCCCCCCCCCCCCCCCCCGGCGCTAACAATTTTCATACGAGGTATCGACAATGGCCATAAGAACGGGGCAGGCAATTTGAAGTTTCCGACATGATAAAAGATTGATGAAACTTCCGGGATGAGACAATTGCATGCTGCTGTATGATGATTCACGACTCCGGCATATGCCGAGAAATATGAATTGAACTTACCCCTCCCGAGAATCTGAATATCGATACAAGTTATCTCGATTGTTATGTGCACGCAAGGAATTTGCGGTTGAGTACGCGTGCCACTGTGGAAACACCAGCAGTTGCGTTCCACAGGCTTTGAGGAATTGAGAATTCAGTGAGGTGTGCTGTACCTTTTCTACTACTAACCAAGAACAACAGTTGGCCAGTTTATTTCATTCCCCAAATCATTCAATTCGACGATGAAAATAATTGGATCGATGAATTATGCCGATTGACGTTACTAGGGGATATTCACAGAATCATTCAGCATTTGGTGGTTGAATTTTTTGGAACCAGTTGAGACATTCATTTCGTCGAATTTCTTGATCCTTTGAACTTTGATGCATTCTCCTAATGCTGTATGCGGAATAAATGGCTGGAATGTACATTCGTGTTTATATGACAAGACCTCAGAAGCTGGAGGAGTGGGTGGAGAGGGGGGGTGGCTGTCTTGGCGGATATTTCCTCCTTGGCATCAAAAAATACGAGACTGCCTGCACCCTTTTACTTTGCCATCAACCTCCCTCGAGCATGCTCGAGTTGTTCTTTTGTCGGGGCGGGCTGTATTCGCTCGGCACCAGAATTTTTTTTTCGTCAAGTTGGAAGGAAAGGAAGACAGAACACATGTGGACATGCGTTATATGTACTCATCAAATCGTGAAAATGCATGGCTGCACGGTTCTCCATCTTCTTGAGATATATTCTTGAAGGGTTGAAAATTATTTGCAAGTGGGACTTGTGTTTAAATTTCACTTCTGCATGCATAAATTTGGATCATGTGTGAAGGGTTGAATTGAGTGGATCACGTTTAATTGTAGGATGACGTGAGAATTTCGTCTTAATTCGGATCTTGTCAGACCAAATGCAGCTGAACCAAGACATCGCCAAGAAAATCTCAAAATATCTTGACACAAACACTTCCGAATTAGTTCCCTCCCAATACGCGACAATACCAGCGCATTTTTCAATTTCAAATATACACTCAATTCCAATGACTTGGATCTATCAAGAATATCTGGAGGATCAATGAAATTAGAATTCTGATCCAATTGTCATCGATTTTTGAGGAAATTTCGGGTTGCCGCGGGTGATGAGATCAAATAATAATATAATTATAATCTTCTAATGGTCATTATTGAAATTACTGGTCCATTAGGTAATTGAATATAAAAGGTTGCATGACTTGAAATTGTTTTGTAACAGATTGTTTTTCTATTGTATAAAAATTAATTGCTCTGATGAAGAGCTCTTAGCGAGTCCGAAACGTCAGCAGGGAAGGAGCTCCTACGAATTGGGAGTCTCTCTCATTTTTGAAATAATTATAATTAATTAATAGGTTGGGAGAGATTAAGGAGGGAGTAAAATTTTTCGAGGCGTAAGAAATGAGCTCATAATGAGCACTAAAATAACCGACAGTGAAAATTTGATTGGGCTATTTTTTGCCGGCAGGTATACGTATTGGTGAATCACTTTGACCAAGTCTGATACGGGGTCAAATGGAGAATGTTATTCCCATTGAGCCATACATATGCATAACCCTTCTCCCTCCATTTTCCAACAAAACCATATCCAGCGTCCGGAATCAATACGACAGGACAAACGGATATGCCGGTGGCTGTATGTATCATGAATACATAAAAGAAAATCTCACTGGCTATCCCGGGAATACATAACGATAGGCCAACCAATAGGCAAACGAAACATTGATTCACTAAACTCACTATGTAATACGTCTATTTGAAATGAGTTTGGCATTGAGCCAGGATACTCATCAAGTCATCACTGGGTGGGTGGAGGCGGCCGGTGTGTGGAGTCGGTACAAATAGGGTGGGGTTTGGATATAGGTATGAATGGGTAATGGCTTGGGTGGCTTATTTGTCACGATCGATAGCACCATCTTTTTTTTTTCCATTTTTTTTTTGCGGAGCTGGCTGATATTTTAGCTCCTTTCAGCTGGATTTGGCTCGACACGAGTTATCGAGGCGGAAGTGATCAGAATTGAGAAAAGTATATCTGCGAAGCTGATCGGGTGAAGAACAAACCAGAAGCTTCGTTGGGAGTCGTATTCCCGTTGCGATTTGACCCGTCAGCCTCAGCTGCTTTCGCATTGTAATTTTAGGAGTAATGCAAGTATTTTCAAGATTATCTGTGCATCTCTAGTTGCTCTCTGTATTCTGGAGGACAAGTTGATCTCCAGTTGATAGGAGATTTGAGCGTGGAGCGTGAGGGTTACGTTGACCCATCAAAAGTTGAATCGCTGTCTTCGAGGGTCATGTAATAACTAGATTGACCCGTAGGATTTTAGCTGGAGTCGCCAGGGTCCAGTTGACCCATGGAAAATATTTTTTATAGTCAGTTGACCCTTTGTTTAACCCATTAAATTTTGCCCTCGGTCTTGAGGGCAAGTTAACCCACAAAATGGAATGTTTCGTCTTCAGGGTCAAGTAGCTCAAGTTGATCCACACGATTTGACCCTCAATTCAAAGACAATTTGACCCCTCGGTTGACTCAATATTTTAGCCTAGATATTGAAGATCAAATTGATGCATAAAACTTAAGGTTTTTCATCTTCATGGCCAAATTAACAGAAAGCTCTGGGGAATCTTATACTTGTCAGATGCTATGACCGCATGATCAATGTTTCGATGTACCTGGTGTAGTCCAGTAAAATCAGATGATCGTTTGTTTAACCCATTAAATTTTGCCCTCGGTCTTGAGGCCAGTTGACCCACAAAATGGAATGTTTCGTCTTCAGGGTCAAGTAGCTCCAGTTCATCCACACTATTTGACCCTCAATTCAAAGACAATTTGACCCCTCGGTTGACTCAATATTTTAGCCTAGATATTGAAGATCAAATTGACCCATAAAACTTAAGGTTTGTCATCTTCACGGCCAAATTCACAGAAAACTTTGTGGAATCTTATACTTGTCAGATGCTATGATCCGCATGATGAATATTTCGATGTACCTGATGTAGTCCAGTAAAATCAGATAATCCTTTGTTCAACCCATTAAATTTTGTCCTCGATCATGAGGTCAAGTTGACCCATCAAATAGAATGCTTTATGTTCAGAGTCCAGTTGATAATCCACAACATTTGATCCTCAATTCCTAAACCTGAAGTGCTCCATTGAAACCTGATGATCCTTCATTTAACCCATTAAATTTTATCCTCATTAGTGAGGTCAAGTTGACCCTCAAAATTGAATGTTTTATCTTCAGGGTCCAGTTGACCTCCACTTGATCCACAAAATGTAATCCTCAATTTCCAAACCTGATGTGTTCCATTGAAGCCAAATAATCCTTCGTTTAACCCATTAAATTTTGTCCTCATTCGCGAGGTCAAGTTGACCCATCAACTCGAAAATTTAATCTTCAGGGTCCAGTTGATCTCCAGTTGATCCCCAATTCTCAAATGCAATTTGAGGTCTCGCCTGACTCAAGATTTGACCCTGGATATTAGAGATCAAATTAATCCATAAAAGAAATATATTTTTCATCATTTTCATACACAAATTAAGGGGAAATCCCATGCAATCTTATACTTGTCAGATGCCATCATCCGCATGATGAATTTTCTGATGCACCTGGTGCATTCCATTGAAAGCACACATTGACCATTAGCGTGATATAAAGGGATGCTGTCTGACACAGCCTAATTGACGAACGTGGATAATTAATGGCAACCTGTTGTTGTATTGCAGCCAAACGCAGCCCTCCCCCATCAGGATGGCTCATTGGGGCGGGATAGGTGGTCTGGGGTGAGGACGAGGGGGGGGGGGGGGGTTTAAAGCAGATCCTTCGACTGTTGGGATGCAACGGAGAAGTGGGACGAGGTGTGCCAGGTACAAGTAGCACGGGATATTAGCGTAACGCATTGGAACCGTTGCATTCTGTTAATTCCTGGAATTGTACACGTAATCTAGGCCTACAGTTGCGTCGTACGTTGCCAATAGGCCTATAACTATGGGCCAATAGCCATCCCCACCCTCGGCCGCGTTTTCCACCCCCTGTAAAGCATCTGCGGTATGAGACGGCTCTCGATTGCGATTACGGGGTTAAACCGATTTGAACCGTGGATTGGACAATTTTGGACTGAGTTCGCTCTACATTTTCATGATTTTAATTCAATAGTTTTTTTTTTCTCGTTCGATATGACGCGGATGCTCACAAGCGCTCGACGAGGTGGATGGGAACGTGATGTGCCTTGGTTTTTTTCCTCCGCCCCTCCGGATTTTTTTTTTTTTTTTTTTGTAAGAGAAAAAAAGGGGAAGATACACGCAGCAGGAATTGTAATGAGCACTCAACAATTTGCATTCGTTATGCGTTTTTACTGGGTTTCGCTCGTCAGTGGCAGATCTCATTGGTGAGGGGTTTTGTCTAGTAATGGAAAGCGAGGTTGGATTATTGACTTGGGAGAAATTATTGTAAAGTGGAAATTACGTGGATTGAGGATTTTTGACCCGCGATTTGAGTCAATGTATTTGAGAGAGAAGTGACGTTTGGATAATTTTCTTGGAAATTCGTGTTAGTATTTGTATTATATTTATTTATATCAAACAGAAGAAACGAGTGACTTCCCATTCACTCCCGCCTCGTCTCCCCGATTTAACCCTCGGGACCCAAAATAACAATTGATTTTTGATAATTTTTTTTGCGAAAGGGGAATTGACCCTTTGCTTAATTATAAAGATTTTCGGCACCAGACTGCGGCCGGGGTCAATTCACCTCGAGGGTCAACAACCCTTGACCCATTTTTTTAATCTTGAGGGTCAAACGGGTGAAATAGGAGGTCAATCAAATTTTTTGAAGGTCAAGTGGGACAGACAAGCGTGCCCAAATTCACTTGTCTCTCCTGAAAATCAATTGGGCGATCAATTGGTCATGGGTCAACTCGTGTGGCTCAATATTGACCCTCATGACTGTGTAAATATCCAAAGTAGAGCAATCCTATTCTTCTTGTCACTCCGTTTGTCTCATTATACCATTCACCTCAGCAATATTAATCTCAAAGTTCGTGTCAAAGTTTTGCCAGCCCCTCAGTCATTTCATTTTCCCCCAGGAGTGAATACACGACGGGCTTCAGTTTTCCTCAACTGATTCTTTCTCAGAAACGGCGTCTACAACCGTTTAAAAGTACAATTTGTCAATTTCTCGAGGGCCTCCTTTCCCTTGAAATTACCCATGTTTTTTTGCCCCCCCCCCCCCTCCCTTCCCCTTTCTCACACCGGAAAACCTGCCAATAAGCCGTGATTAACTGTTCTACCTCGCAAAATTTTACTAATTAATGTTTACAGACGGCTTTAAAAAGGCAAACCAGCTGTTGAAAAGTTCCACTTTTACCCGGCTACTTCCTTTTTATCCATTCCACCAGAGCCTCATGCTTCTCGGTCAATGCTACAATCTGGAAAAACTTCATCCATAGCTCCAATGATTAATGCCCGACGCTCAGCCTTCCCTCTGAAGTCCTCATTTCTTCGTTAAAAAAAAAAAAAAAAAATTAAAGTGAAAGGGAACAGAAATGAGAGGAAAAAGAGAGAAAGAATCTTCTTTTCGTCGAGGCAGAAAATTTTCACTGGGGAAGGTGTTTCCACTCCGAAGGATCCGCGTTTCCATTGATTGCATTCTTTCGTACTTACAGAGTATGAAGTTGCCAACGCGTAGGATAAAGTTGCTTCGTGATA
>JAPYZN010005912.1:0-12899 GCA_030522865.1 Psyttalia lounsburyi | reverse complement strand
AAAAAATGGGATAAGAAGACTTTTTACGTTTAGACATCGTGTTTATCATAAAATGGACAACGTAAAGAATTGAAACTATTGTTATTTGCCATTAAACGAGAGGTTATATCTCACTACTGACTTCACGTGCAGCTGAATACGTGAGAGGTCCAAATCAATCGGTAACTGTAGAGCGTTACAGGTATCGATCGAATGGGTAATTAGGATATTTTCAGGTGGTAAAAAAAGAGGATTCCATGGTCAGAATATTTCGAAATAAATACCAATGTACAATTAAATTTTCGTATTAATTAATATTCATCAGAATATAACAAAATGAGATGTCATTTGAGTTATCGATTCGTTATCTATTCGTTGAGCCTGAACTATTTAGCCTTAACATTTAGAACCTCAACAAAAGAAAAGCCCCCCTAAGTTACTATCGATTTAAGGCTGCCGTAAACCACCGAATCAAGCCTGTTTCAGGCCTGAGATACTCAGCCTGGGCGAATCAAGACGCAAACAGGCTTGTTTCCAATGTCAGCCTTTGTCATTCCTACCTGGGCCATGATACCGCAAATGTAAAAAGCCTAATCGGCTATATATGGATAATAAATAATAATAATCCTACAATATATTTACTTCTGTAAAGTAAATATTCTCACTATCGATTGTATAAGTGACCGATAATGATTACTGGAGGCCAGCCGGTCGTTGGCGATCATCGGAAAGCGTCAGTATTTGGATATTTCATCTGCTGTTTAATTATCTCCAGTAACGATTGAAAAATTCTGAATGAAAAAAAAAGAAATATATTCACTTCTTCGTCCTGAGAATATGAAATTCTAAGTCTTCCTGAATGAAGAAAAAAAATTATCCAATGTCGGTTCAATGGCGGCCCAATGTTTCGGCAGAAGTGTCAATCTTCGATAAGCTCGTTCGTCCTCCGCGATTCTCTGCAAAGTGATAAATTTCGGATAAGCCCGCCGATAAGCCCGAGGACCCACCGCGAAGGCTTTCGAACCCACCTACATCGAAACAAAAAGAAAAACAAACAGTATAACACCGTCGGAACATCGCCAAGAATCACGGTGTAGAGTAACGTTGACACGTTCCGTTTCCGGTGTTTATAACTGACCGATTGCTTCTAACCGTTGAGTGACGAGCGATCAACAAAAATCACACTTCCTCCAATTTCGTATTGACGTCGCAGTGAACAAAAGCGATTTTTTAATGAATTTATTTAATTTATAAATGTTTGGCCAAATTATATTTTTCTCTCAGTGCAATTCGTGCAATTTTGCTCCAGGCTCGAGGCTTGGGGGGCCGTGGGAGAACTGAATTTTTGTACTATTTGCAACAGCGTATTTTGAAAAATCATGTGCCACTTCGAGAATTCGGAAAAATAGGCCAATTTTTGGCAGATTCGGCGGATTTAGCGGATCATCCGAGTTTTCAACTCCCGAGTCATTAGAAAAAATCCTATCTCAAATTATTCTCATCAATTATTTTGTGATATCGCAGTCTAGGTAACCGTCTTCCCGCTTCTGTCAGGAATTGTCAGGACGAAATCCCGATTTGATCGATCATCTTTCACAAATTTTTGTGAACAAATAGGGCAGCCAATTCTGAAGAGGGTTTTTAGCCTCTTGTCGAGAAGCAGAAAACCATTTGAACTTCCCTCGTTGACAGAATAAAAATCTCATAGAAAAAAAAAGCCTCCATATAAAAAATCTAAAAAAAATCCAGTCTTCGGGGATTCCAGTACGTCGTAATGAAAAAATCTCAGAAAAATCTCGAGAAAAAAAACTCAGACCAGGGGGAGGGGGGGATGTCTGCTGTATCTGCACACATGGACAGGTGTTGATGCCCCCTCCACAGAGAGTTAAAAACCATCTCCCTGCGAATGAGAGAAATCCCCGTATTCCCCTGTGTAGTATCCGAGGGTTGCGCCTACCCCGGCCACCTCCACCAATGGGAACTAATCCCGGAAATCCCCGCCCGCCAATCCGCATCGCCACTCGGTCCGTTTCCAGTCGAGTTGAGGGGCACAACGTCGCGCGCTACTGTTACCACTGTGCGCCCAAAAACACGACGGGCGATATAATACCAAGGGAAAAGAAGGCAAAAAAGTGCGAGTGTAGGGACGTAAATAAGAAAATAATAAAAAAAAAAAACAGCGATAAATGTTTCAGAGAAAAAGAAGGGAATGAGTGTGACAAAAAGTAATAATGGTATTGGCAGTGGTATACCTTCGCTAAGTTGGTGACTTGGTCACTCAGTGACTGTGTCTCGTAACAATCGGTGCTGACGTCTCGCAGTGGCTCGTTTTACTCTACATGTGTGTTACCAGTGATTTTCCAAGGGGATTAAATTTGTTATAAATTGAATCGACGAGGAATGGAATTAATCGATTGATTTTTCAATTTTGCTTACCAAAAAAATCTGTAAGATGTGATGTCAACTCAAGTTTTTCCCTTATTTCGTGAACACTTGAGTGGCTCAAAGTGACTGAATATATTGTGACACGAGAATTGTTACAAACTGTTTGGGACTCACTTGGGTAAGTGATAATGTCCGAGAGTTCGGATCAATTGTCATCGCCTAACAGCGAGTGCAATAGTCAAATGGGCCATCGTAGTTCCGGTGATTACATGAATGCCATCCAGGGATTATCATTGAATCTTCATCAGCAGCAGCAGAATTCAGGGGTGACGACGGGCAATAGTCCTAGATACGGACACGAACAGATTGCTTGTAATTCCGTGAATATTTCGAATATTGGACTCAATGTACCGGGGAGTACTGCCGATTTTACACCCGAACAGATTTCGTGCATGTGTGAAGTACTGTCGCAGAGTCAGGATATTGAAAAACTCACCAGGTAATTGAAGCTTCTTCTCACTCGATTCCCTTCGATTTCGGTCTCTATTGGAGATTTCAGGATTAAATTTATTTAGTGCTGACACTAATTTTATAGAGAATAATTGAATGATTAAATACTCAATTATCTTGGATGATCTGTTCCGAAATTTTGTAATTTCCTACAATAGCAAATCCTTGAATCTAACTTCATTTAAAATATTCTAGGCATTATCTTCTTTCTCCCAGAATAAAAAATTCTAAACATCTAAAAAGTAAATAAAAGTTGAGTCGGTGCGGAAGCGGCTCAAACAGATTTTGCTGATTGTTTAGTTTTCTATAAATTTATCGAAACGTAGAGGTGATGAAAAAGTTGTTGTTGTAACCGTCTTCCCAATCGCCCTCCCAATGAGCTCTACAAAAAGTAAATTTTTAGTTGAATTTTCTTTGAAAAGCCAGTGGAGAGTGAGGACGATTTGAATATTTTTGGGTTGTCGCGATCTGCTAGTTAGAATTTTTTTTTCCTGGTAGTGAGCTCAATTGCCAAAGTGGTCCGAGATTAGTGAATCTCGAAAAAAGGGAAATAAGTAGCAGACGATCTGCCCTCAACGCAAATGAATTTCAACGAAAATGTCTTAATTTCAGACGAACAATCCCTCAATTCCATATTTTGCAGATTTTTATGGTCTCTTCCGCCGGATGAACTGGTTCGCGGTGGCGAGAGTGTTTTAATGGCGCGTGCAGCAGTGGCATTTCATCGTGGCGCTTACCATGAGCTCTATTCAATTCTCGAGAGCCACCCATTCTCTCCACGTCGTCATCCACAGCTTCAGCAAATGTGGTACAAATCCCATTACAGCGAAGCCGAGAAAATTCGCGGCCGTGCATTGGGCGCAGTTGATAAATATCGTTTGCGAAAAAAATATCCACTGCCAAAGACAATCTGGGACGGTGAGGAGACAGTTTACTGCTTCAAGGAGCGATCGAGGAATGCGTTGAAGGAATGTTACACGAGGAATCGTTATCCAACGCCGGATGATAAGAAAGATCTGGCTAAGAAGACCGGCCTCACTCTCACCCAGGTGTCTAATTGGTTCAAAAATCGGAGACAACGAGATCGAACGCCGCAAACGAGACCGTAAGATAATTGAACTTAAAATATTACAGAAGCCTCGAGCTTCGCCAAAGATTTTACCTTTCTATTATATTCATCTGCAAAAGCGTTATTTCATTCTTATTTTGCATTTTAAACCTTTTTATACCGACTATTTTAAACCTACTAGTCGGTTACTCTATCAGGAACTCCTCACGCCCCGTCGATTTACTGAAATGAAATTCTCATCGACTGGTTGAGCAATAAAATTCGCCAAAATTGAACATTAAGGATTGATGTATCTAAAAAATGATAGGAATTTCAAAAGTCGAATTGTCGAAATCGTAGAGAAAATTAAGTATTTTTCACAAAGGGAATTTGTTTTTTGATATTAAATTGAATTGTCCGCCATACGACGTTGCCAGAAACTCGCTAAACGCGTCCGGGAACTGTTGAGTGAATTCGGCAACTCTGGAGCCTGAAGAATACGACGGGAATCCCCGGGGGTGACTGGCTAAAGACGTTTAGCCGTTGTCGCTTGGGGATTTTTTTCAGGCCAAGGAAACTCATTCACGGCGGGTCTATTCCTTCCCGGGAGACGATCGACAATAGATTAGGCTTGAGAAATTTAAAAAAAAAATTACCTTCAATTTTTTTAGGATTGATTTTCTATCATTGAAAATCGCGTCCATGCTGTGGATATTGTACCACATAGTCTGACAGAGGATCGCTAATTAGCTTTTGATTAATTACATCGACAATGAAATTTTGCAATTTTTTGTCGTAACTTTTTTGTCCCCTCCAAGGCTTTAATAATACGAAGAATTCATTTTTTAATCGTTTTTTGTCGGCATTCCCGACTGCTCTCTTTAGCCTGTTTTCAATGTTTCCGGGGGTTTCATGAGTTTTCCATACGTATGCGAGGCACGTGTGGCCACGGGGGGTCGCAGCACCCCGAAAGTGCCTTTTTCCAAGTGCAACAAGTGTTCGAAACCCATGTCAACTTTAGGTGGACCGACGGTAAATCATTTCAGGGGGTTTCACACTCGATCATTTATTTTCTTTTCGTTCAGCTAATTTAAGGGGATTAACGCCTTCCTATTTGGGGCACTGATTTTCCGGGAATATAATAACTTATTGGCCTATTTGACTTTTTGTCCATCGTTGATCGGTAGGAGAGAGGGAAAGTTGATCGCCGAAAATACGCTTGAATTTATTTAGCGATAAAACCGTGAGGTCCACCGAAACAATTTAAAAAATTCAAATTTTATGGACACTTAGGGGTCATTTCGAGAACTATCGAATTTGATTTTCGAGGGAAAAATCATAAAATTTGCGTTGAGTATTTTATGAAATTACCAATTTTTGCAACCGGAGAACTTTCGAGTTCAAGTTTCGGGAAGAAATCTACCTCTCGATTTTATAATATAAACGATAATCATTATCGAAATAATTTGATAGTAGGGTAAACCGAATTTCTAAATATATCTGTTGATAAGTGAGAATTTTAAGATTGACAAGTTTCGCCAGGTTCGCTACCTGTGCTACTTGTACAACCGACTATTTTATAATTTTTCATTAAAACAAACAAAAAACTTCTCCTTTTTTGTCGATTCCTGAGCCGAACGATCAGTATTTTGGCTGATTGGGGACCATCAGAGTGAGGATATTAAAATTGGCAGGAATAAAATGAATACATTTTCATTGTATTCCAATCTTGGTCCTTTGAATCGAGCAATTTCAACAGTTGGGAATTTGGTAGGGACAATGCGTTCCACATTTTTTTTTAAGGTAGGACAGCGGGATTAATGGGTGGAAAGGATTTTGGATAGGTGGGAATGCCTTCTCAGTATATTTAGTCCACAAATAACTGAAGAAAAAATTCAGTTATTCAGTATTTCCCCACTCACTCGTGCACTGAGAGAAAAATCCAATTTTGGTAAAAATACTAATATTAAACAAACAAATACCCGAAATTCCCACAGCTAAATTCGCTTTCAATTCCTGTAAGATAAATATATATTTTTGTATTGTAAGCATTTAACACTAACGGTTTATTCTGTAGTTGAAAAAATATACAAATATTTCTTCAAAATTTACAAAAGTGATACTTGTTAGGAATCACATTCACTTGAGGATTATTTGATCGTGATAATTAGATTTTTTTTCTCTGTGCGACGCTCAATTACCGTGTAATGCCTCGGATGGATTTCATTCAATCAATCCACCCTACGTAATCATTTGTTAACTTAATTCATTTATCAACGATATATTCGATAAAACGTGTTGATACGTGTTACTCAGTTTTGTTTTTAGCAGACAAATGATTACGGGGTATCATGATAAATACTCGTCCGTATACTTTCGGCCTGTCACCCACACAACTCGGGTCCCCGGGGCCCACTCGGGGGGGGGGGGGGGGGGGGGGGGGGATTGTTGTGTCTACCGTGTTACGGTCACGAAACCACCCGCCCAGAAATTCATTCCGGTCAGGACAGGAAAAAAAAATATAATAAGAGAAATAAATGGGAAAAATATGACGAGAAAAATAAAAGGTGCGAATGAGAATGTCTTCGGGATGTTGGATGGCCCCATTTTCATACTTTCCGACGGAGGTTTATGTGCCGAGGGAAAAAGGAAATGCGACGCCCTATTACCGTTTTATGGCGCTGGATTTGAGTTACGTATCTTGTTACACCATTGAGCCTCTCGGCTTCTCTCATCGCTTCTGTCCAATAGTTTTTGATGCGACAATTTTTGGGGTGGTTTATAAAGAGCTGGGGGGCCCTGGGGGCCGATCTATCTGGAGGGGGTGAAATTATGTTCAAATTGAGTGGGAAAGCTGTGCGAGAGGTTTTTCGACTTTTCAATGGCAAATTTTTGGTGGAAAAATTATTTCATATGAGATGAATTGAATTAAATGAAATTAAATTATGAATTAAACAATTGATTTAATTATGCTAACTCTGAAAATCCGGAATTCTTCAGACATTTTTTTATCTTCGCGATAAGAAATTATTGGTTTAATTTATTTTCAAAAATTGAAGCGGTTGGTAATTCATTCGAAAATGACGACAAAAATTTTCAGGAAACTTTGAATTGTGTACAACTATTGAGCTACGCCAAAGAATATTGAAATGATTTATCGGTTGCGTTGGAAAAGGGCAGATTACAAACAATTTTTTTTTTTTTTGGAGATTAAAAAACCGTTGACCTTGGTGAGATTGCGAAGCCCGGTAGGACGTTAAAATCGGGTGGCTGGATATGTAGGCGGAGTTTGGGTACTGGCGTGTCGTGCACACGCGCATTTCGTGTGTGTAGAGCTGAGGGTGCGACTGAGAGTGGGACCCACCGGGTGGTAGCGGCAAAGAACAATATAAACTCAACTATTTCCTTTCATTTTTTTTTTTTCACTGTACTCTTCGGTTTCTCAGAAGGCGTCTTATGTGGTTCACACCACGTGTGACGTGACAGAGGCTCTAGAACTAATTGTCAACCCGAGGAATGAAAAATGTGGAGTTTTTAGGCAGAAGAGACAATGTACATGTGGTGGCGATTTTCCCGAAACTTTCATTTAGTCAGAGGCCTCAGAATTTATAGCTTTCATGTGTTTCGTCTCCTTTTCCGCTCGTTTTATTTTTCTAATTCCAAATGAGCGAAATCTCTGTCGGTTAAAGTAGTCCAACAATTGGAGACAACTTAGGGTTTCAATAAAAATGACGAAAAATCGGCGGCCGAGATTATCAGATTTTCATTGGAATTTAGAATTAATTCGATGAATATTTTAATTGACGAAGGACAAACGATTTTTACAAATCACGATTTCAAGCAGTGTTTTGTGAGAAAATCCACGATTTGTAGGATTGCTTTTGATATTTCTCCCCCGTCGCCCAGAAAATTAATATTTAAAGGCTCGGGTGTAATAATTTGTAATCTCGAAATTGCCGTGAATCGTCGCTAGGTCTAATTTCCGACCTACAGTAATGATGCACAGAGGCTGGAAATTAGGATTACTTACGTTCTAATAATTATTTTTCTTGTAATTAGGGTCGGCGATTTCGAGGTAATGAACTATTACACTCGGTCCTTCAACTTTCGGCCAGTTCTTTCTACTCAGTCAAAGCCTTTTTGATAATCAGTTCGTACATAAAAAATCACTGGGTCGTTTCGCGCAAGCTTACCGTGAACATGTGAGAATTGCCAGTTAGAGTACCTCAACAAATGCAGATAATGAAAAATTTTATGAAATTTAAGAAAAATCGGCGGAAAGGATTTCTTCGCAAAATACAAATGATTTTGATAAATCCGGATTCAATCCAGTGTTCATGAGAAAATCCGCAATTTGGAACTCTGCTTCGTTGAGAAAATGTATAATTAAAATTTCTGCTAGTTCCTACTGTTTGGTAATCAGTTCCTATCATAAAGTATCACTGGATCATTTCGCATAACGTTACCGTCAACATGGGAGGCTGCATGTGCCGACGCATGTAGTAACGCACATAGCATGTTCTAATAATTTCCGTGAAATCCGTACATAATATCTGCGTCTCGAGACTCTTGATGACTACACCCATGTGCCCACTATCATGTCCTGGAAATCTATTCATAACATCTTAATCGACAGTCTTAGAGGAGATAGTCGCAAGGCTCTAATGATGACAAAGAGTTCGCAGTGATTATTAAAATAAAACAAACAAAATGTGTACTAACAATAATAAAAGATAATCAATTCTCGAATGAAGGAGAGAGAAAATAATGGGATAATATTTTTGTTTTTCGATGAGAAAGTTGTGAAAAAATTTGTGCTTTCTCACGATTTCTCTCTAACATTTCCGAAATCGTTCTCGCCCAATTTCTGAAAACTATTTTTTTGTTCAATTCTTGGGAAACGCCGCAAATTTTCGATAATTTATTCTCAATATTCCCCGTAATTTTTGGACAGTTTCCGCAATTCAATCGTCAGATAAATAAATTTTTTTCGGTTTACGGAGGGTTATCAATTTCGGAAAATCTTTAAAATAACTCACCGACGTTTTGAAAAATTCCGAGAACTGTACACAGTGTTCTCTTTCACGTTTCGATTTTCAACAAATTGGAAGATAGGGAACGAACAATTTCGTACAGAGAATCTATTGTAGAATTTTTGACCTCTTAAATGTCAGTTGTCGAGGTCCTACACTGAAAGAAAAACCGTTTTTTAAGAAGTATATATTTACTCTAATGAAGAAATTTAGGGCTCAAATATTGACAAAAAAATACGGCCAAAAACGATTTTTGGCTCGATATAATCCTTTCACTCAGCAAAAACCCTTTTTTTGTACTCGTCACGAAAAATACCCTTTCATCACGCTGGGACGAAAAGTTTTGTCCGTAGCACATGCCAAAAATCTTTTTTTGCACTCCTTACGAAATATGCTATTTTCTCTCAGTAAATGCCAGAAATTGCGCTCTCCCCTCCCAGTTAAACAAAATTCCTAGAAATTGATATTATTATTGTAGAATAAACTAATTCATTGCCATTTATTCTACCGAATTTTTAGAGAGATGCTCTCGCTAAATTGCCAAAACAACAACGGAAATGTGAGTAACGGAGTGAGTAGCACCGGCGGACCACATCAACCCTTGCAGCCCCTGGCGTCGAGTAGTCCGACCCTTGCGATGTCACCGATATCAACGATAGTTATGTCACCGGTTGGAATGAATTCCTGCAGTCCAATGGGCATGAGCCCAATCGGACCTCATCATCATGGATACGCTGCACCAGTCACCCCCTCATCTGTGCACTCGACTCATCCTCATAATGGGGCCCTCAGTCCCATGAATGATGTGAAAAGCTTGTGCTATGGACGTGGAGTCTACGACAGCGGTAGGAAATTAATGAAATCATTATTAAACACTAGCAGGGAAACCGAAATCTCTATTCATATAAAATTTTAGAATTGTGTCGAATTTATCTGTTAAAATTCGTTGGCTCGATCAGCTGCAGCCAGGGAAATAATTGCATTTAAGAATCGGAGAAATTATAGGTAAATCGTTGCTGACACTAGAAATCAGACTGATAGCAGTTCAGTCGAATGCCAACTTCGATCGTTGAATTTAATGTTACCTGATATTTCTAACAACGTAAAATTAATTCGATTTGCAGTTATTAGAGACTTAATCTTTTTTTTTTTAAATCTAAACTTATCTCCTGAGAGAAAAAATATAATTTCGCAAATCAAATATTCTTTTGACGCAAATTTAAAGTGAGTTTTACTGCAGAAATTTTCGACATTTGGTTGTTGAAAATAAATATATTTGGCTGAATTATATTCTCCCTCCCTGCGGTTCTGAGGGAAGATAATTTATTATCGAAAGAAATTGGCAGTCAGATACTCGCTGGGTCAGTTATTGGGACCGAATAAGTTACTGGGATGTTTATCTCAAGGATTTTTCCTGCAGTCAAAAATTAATTTGAAGTTGGCTTGCACAATTCTAATGTCATTAATTTGCTCAAGTATTTAATAGTCTATTAAACAAAGAAGTGCTTTAAGTTGATAATTATCCACGAGCCGAGCATTCTCTGCGCAAGTATCTAATCATCAAGACATCATGAGTTGCTTATACTATTTTATATTACGAGTGCGAGACAACATTTTTTTATTGATCTGTTTAATCCATTACTTTTTGAAGTAAATAAATGAGTTCAGCATTCGTTTACAACTAACAAAAGTCAATACACCTTTCAAACAGAAGGGATTTCAAACATTTGAACCAGTTGCCATTTTTTTCAAAATAGATTGATAGATCGGGGCAGTCTCTAAAGTTAAAATCAATATTTTTTGCACAATTGATGTTTTATAGATAGGTTCCTTTAGACTTTAAAAAATATGGTTTACTGAAAAGGTTTATTTAGTGCTGTTAGTTTAAACAAATACTTCATTCTTTTATGTACTCCAAAAAATTCGTTAATTAACTAGATTTTCAAAAAACGTAGTCACGCACTTGTACTATAAAAAAATTGTGGGATTCAATTTTTTTCAGACAGCAATATTATAATACCATTGTTTGTATTTTCGTGAATACTATAGAAGTCCCACAGCTGGCCTCCCTTGTGGGAGACCTATTCTACCCCATTACCATTAATTTTAATTAATTTGTAATCAGGCAAAGACATCGATCAAACGGCGGTGTATTACTCGAGTCACAGCAGCATGCATCATCAGTATTATCAACAGACTCACCACCAAATGATGACGGGAAGCCATCATCACCATCAGCAAACAATGTCAAGTGGTTATGAAATTATGCTACCACCACCCCAGCACTCCATGTGACCCACAGAATGTAATTCTCGTGAGGATCAATCCACGAGTGATGATATTCTCTCGCGAATACACGCGTTTGCGTGAATGGAACCGGTGTTAATTACTTAAATAAATTGCTTACTTGATTAATGCTATCATATTACAGAAAAATCTTTTTGTTTTTCATCTGTCTAGGGAAATAATTCAGTCCAGAACTGGTAGTTGAACTGTTGACATTGGTGGGAATTGTTGAATTGGGAAAAAGTAGTGTTAAATTAATGCCTACAATTCTTTTGCGTGTCGATAACTCATTGTGAATGAAAAAAATCCAAAAGATTTCAATTTTCCAGTTAAACTCATTCCGCTCGGATATTTGATAGTTGGAGAATTTTGGAAAATTTGCCACAGAAAAATCCGAACTGAATCGATTTTATTAAAAAAAAAATCATAATCTATTGATTCACATCTTTAATGAGTAGACTGAGCTCAATTTATTAGCAAATCTTCACGCGAACTATTCTATAGCCGAAAACATTTTCTACAAAATACGTCATTTGCTTAGTTCCCCTGGCATTGCTATCGAGGTAATGCCCTATTTTCGTATTGAATTTATGGATATTTAATTAAATACTCTCCAGTACCATTCAATAATTCAACTCCCTTCCTTCCCTCTTTTCGGATAAAAGGGACAGCCATTTTCCTTCTTCATAATCGAGAGAAGAGTCATGTATGCACGTACTCATCAATCTTCAATCGTAGATTTTTAACATTGCTATCGACAATTTTTTATTTGAGTATATAACTAGAAGACAGTAAACAATCGTGAAGTAGCTTTTTGTTCGAGCAATGCAGTACGAAGGGTAATTCTTAGATAAAATAAACACAGTCTTCTAAAACGAAAAAAAAAAAGTTGTAAACATTTTTATCGTTCCACGTACTGTAAATATTACTGACAAATACACAAATAGTGTTAATTACTCCGTGTATGTAATGTATATAAAACAATCAAAGTTTAGTCTGTATTGTCTCAAAATATATATTGATTTTTAATAAATAGTACTGAATTTAAAATGATGAGAAAATAATTGATTTTTTAATATAATTGGTCACTAGAAAATAAAGTTCTGAGAAACAGAGAGAAAAAATACAAATCAATCTTGATAACAGTAATTAGAGGGCAATATTATTTAAAAATAAAACTGAATTTTTTTTGAAAATCATAAAATTATCAAAAAAAGGGGTGGAAAAATCCTTTTGAAAAATTCCCAGGACATTATATCGATGGAAAACGAGCTCAGCTTTCGAATGAAACAAACCCCGGGGCGATAGAACGAATAGTTTTTGAGATATCGCCGAAAATGTGTTCAGCCAGCCGAAAATCGCTCGAATCGAAGGGCCCCGGAGTTCAAAAGTGAGTTTGAAAAGTTACTTTTCCGACACAGCGTGATGGAATAGTATATTTCGTAACAAGTGAAAAAAAATGTTTTTTGGCGAGTGGGAGGTTTATATCAGGAGCCGAAGGTGAGTGATATAATCCCACGAGTCAAAAACCACTTTTTTCACGAGTTACGAACAAAATTTTTCATCTCAATGTGTCGAAAATAGTACATTATGTCACCAGGCGATGAAAGTATTATCTGACGAATGTGGCTTTATAATCCGAGCCGAAGGCGAGGATT
>JAPYZN010005907.1:0-12385 GCA_030522865.1 Psyttalia lounsburyi | reverse complement strand
GCTGGAAGCGTGTGGACACGTATAGCCCGCGCAAAAGTATTGACAAATCTATTTATTTTATTTTTTGTTTCAATTTGTTTTTCACTTGCCAACTCCAAACATGAAAACTTTACGGTAAAATAAGAAAATGTAATGCAGCGTAATTAAAATGGATGACAGTGTAAATAACCCACTGTGCGGATTACATGAGTCTAAAATATTTTTTTAAAAACCCCACACAAAAATCCACCTCACTGTTACGATTCCACTACCAGTTGGGGCGCGCGACGTTGTCTGATCAAAATTCGACCGTTACCACTGCAGTATTTACGATTTTTTTTTAAATCATTTTTTTTCCAATTTCATGAGCAAAATAATTTTTAATGTGAGTGCTTTATTCCGGAAATTTCCTTCTTCTTTTCAATCGATTTCCTTTGATAAATAAATTATCCCCAATGACGCTCCATCTCCATCTCCCTTCTCCCTCAGTCTCTGAGTGCTCTTCGTAAAATAAAATAACCATTCAAAAATACGCGGAGGGGATGTACAACTTTGCGCAGAAAAAGAAGGCAAATGTAGGAAATTTTAAATGAAAAACCAATTCCAATATTTCCCGCAGACGCTCCAATTTGCAAGGACGGGGCAGCGATCCAAGTGGTCGGCGCCCTGAAGCCCGAAACAATAACGCTTGTGTGTGGAGTACAAGCCAAACCTCCACCCTCAATGTACCACTGGTCATTCAATAATTCCGGGGAGTTATCGGTTCCCGCTGATCGCTACAACCCCACCAAGTCCCACTCGCGCATTACGAATCAGTGGCAAGGCTCGCGGGTCAACTACACGCTCAATGACGATCGCGAGTACGGCATGGTATCCTGTTGGGCGGAGAACAAGAGGGGCAAGCAGAGGACGCCCTGTCTCTTCCAGATTATCCAGGCCGGCCGACCCTATCCACCCCAAAATTGCTCGGCTGCCCAGTCAACCGGACCCTACGGCTACCGTACGAGTGAGTTTCCCAAGGATTTTCACATTCTCTTTAATTCCCTAATACAACCCAAACAATTAATCCTACAGATTAATTATTTTTATGCAATTTTTCAACGAAAACAACTGACAAAATGTAATTTTTCATCCAAAAATTTTGAAACAAATTTTTTTACGTATTCCAGTGAATTGTTAGAATGAAAAAATTAATTAAAAATATTATATTGCGGAGAATCGATGAATTTTATCCGGCGTTTGGTTTCTCAATTAAAAAGCCTATTACTTTTCATCTGTCTCCGGGGGAAAAAAAAGATCAGGATGAATCAAAACCCCAAGAATCCACTGATGCGGAATGGCTGATAGTCCGCTGCACAGAAGGCTTCGACGGCGGTCTACCCCTCACAAGTTTCGAGTTGGAAGTTTGGAGTGAGGAAAATGCTTACCACATCAACACAATCCACTTCAACCGCACCGAACGCCTCCCCAGCCACCGAAATCAGGGCCCAATTTTCGAGGTTGTAGGCTTGGAGCCCGGCAGAAACTACAAACTCCTCGTCTTCGCAGTCAATGCCAAAGGGAAGAGCGAGCCTGTTGTTCTCAATTCGATAACTCTGAAGGGGGTCGCCATGTACACAACCGGTGAGTGGCATATTAAGTGTCTTGTCTATATATTATTTAAATAAAAAAATGCAATTGAAGGGGAAATTCCGAAGTTTGAGGGGATCGCAGACGAGAATTCTCCAGTCGACGTGACTTCTCAAGAAAATATAAATATTAAATTACCAATTAAATCCATTTTTTAATAACTAATAATTTACGAACAGTATATTTTTAAACTTCTCTATTTCTATTAATTAAAAAATTAAACTAAAATTGACAGTTGTCATTTTTTCGCGAAAAGATTTTTTGAATACCAAAAATTCCTCTAATTTTCTGGAGAAGTCAATTGCATTAAAAAAAATCGAAACCAGTACCCGAAAAATGAAAAAAAATAGTTAAAAGTACAGATAACCAACTTAATTAACGACCCGATAAAACTCCGGCTAAAACTCCCGCCAAAGTCGCCGAAATTAAATAAAATCGACTAAAATCATCGAACGTCCCCCAGGTAATTTCGAAATTTGTCGGCGTGACAATGTCGCACTGGTCCGTAAAAAAAATCCATTAATTATGATTAATTACACGAAGACTAATGATGTCGAGAGTTGCCGGGTCTTGCAATTACGCGTCTCCTCCAGTGGTCTCCCCAACGTCTCGCCCTCCAACACCGATCGTTTGATCCTCGAGAGGGCACTCTCCCCCCAGGTCTCTGACTTAAAGTTCCATAAAATTCTCTCATCTTTTCTCTCCCCATTCTTCCGCACAGTTGAGATCACCGTCGCCCGAGCGATGTTTCTCATTCGCATAGCCGTTTATCGCCTTTAATTCCCACTCCCATGGATTATTCATACGGGTCGTTGGAGGGGTGTATATTTCAACGAATAATCGTATCCTCGTACGACTTAAACGTGTGTGAATGTACATAGATAGAGGGTTTATCCTCCCCCTCCTCCTCCTCCTCCTCCCGCCCCTCAAACGACGGATGCCACCGCCGTTGCTTATCTCTCGCCATTGCCATCTCTCGTTTAACATTGAGCAAAAGCTCGGGTGTAGCCGTCCCCCGCGTCTCCTACAGGACGAGATTACTCTTTTCCTCTTTTACACTTGAAAAAAAAAATATCTAACGCTTTTTGTCAGCAATTTATTCCGTCATGTCGCGAAATAGAAATATTCCGCGATAAACGCGGATGGAAATTATTTTTTATGCCAAACTAAAATTATTTTCAACCCTCATAATTATTACAATTTTTACCGTATTTTTAAAATGTCAAATTCTAAAACTAAACGTCTGTCAAAATTATTTTTACTAAATTTGATTTTTTGGCAAATAAAGAAAGTTAAGAAAAATGGGGTGAATGGAAAATAAGGGATTTTGTTTTATTTTAAATTTTGAAAATTGATTTTTCCGGGGGGAGTGGAAATTTTTGATAAGAAGGGTTAGAAAATCCGAAATTTGGGAATGTTAGATTTTTTTGGGGGTGTATTGTGAGATGCCTATCGGGATAAAGGATCTGTCATGATTTTCCCACCGACACAGAGACTGTGCCAACTCTTGTTGGACGCACGCCAGGTTCGCCCTCCTCGGTCAGCTGGAGGAAGAACGGGAGAGGCATCTCCGAGACGCTGACCAGTCTGGTGAGAGGGTATCATTTTGCTCACTGGAGAAATTGGAGATATTACTTTTCCGGGCTTTGCGATCCTGTTTCCCTTGATGGTGATGGAGGGGGTTGAGTTCCTCTGGATGTGACGTTTGACATCTGACTCGTGTGTGGGGATTATTCCCGAGGGGGGGTGGGAGGAGAGAGTTAGGGAGTAATGGGAATTAGGGGGAGTGATTTCCGGGGCGATCAGAGGTGGGGTAGATAATAATTCACCGGGGGCTTTTTCAATCCCTCGTCTCGAGGTCATTAAAAAGCCAATCAATTAATTTACTACCAAACATTTCCTGAAATTACTCCGATTACCCCCAAAAATAAAATTCTAATAAAAATAAAATTCCTCAAAACTTCCAATGAAACTCTAAACTCAAATTTAAAAAATATTCCGTTAAAAAAAAAGATTCCTCAAAACTTCCAATGGAACTCTAAACTCGAATTTAAAAAATATTCCGTAAAAAAAAAAAATTATAAAGTGGAATTATTAATTATCATTTTCGGAAGCAAGGAAAATCCGTCGAAATGCTCGCGAACTCGACTAAAACTGATAAAAAAAAATTTTTTTTCAGCAGCCCATCCTCTCGCTATTTCACAATCAATCCCTCTCCCCCCCCCCCCCGCCCGCCCCCCCAAAAATCGAAACTCCCTCGTTACCGAGACCATTCACCACCAAACAATGACCCATTGTCTCCGTTATCATCCCCAGGTCGAGGTACCACAGACAAAGACACGGACTACAGTCTCCTAGTCGCGTGTTTCGCGGGTGGAATAACCGCGGTATGTATCCTAGTGGTGGGTGTAACATTAACCCTCTACCGTCGTAACAACACAACCCGCCCAATGAAGAGCCAGATGCACATAGTCCACTGCGAGGACAAAGACGATGTGGGTGGTCAGCCATCGAGTCTTGAGAAGGGCCACGATTTTGTGTCCGTGAAGGAAGTGAGTAAGCCAACGGCACGGTTCAAGGACCCCCGTGAGTCCCCAATAATCGATAGCAACGAGGAGAATCCCGACGTTATACCCAGCAAATTGAGCGGCAATTACACAGCAAAACCCGAGCGCTCGAAAGAATTTAACCAACTTGATGGCAATGATTACCCATCACCGGCGTCTGTTCTCCATGGCAAGGACACGTGGATCTATCCAAATGGTTACGTTGAGAGGCCAGACGCTACGAGCCCGGTACGACCCAGTACACTACCCGTTCATCGCACCCACGACATCTACACGAGAAGTCTGAGGGTGCAGGAGAGTTGTATATAATAAACAGAGACTTATTTCTATGATATATTTAATGATAAGATCCAATGATCAATGGGGAAAAAATAATGAGTGAATGGAACTCCTGATATGGTGACTCTCATCGAATGATTTTAATCGCGTCCTCTCAACTGATGATGCTACTTCGATGTTTGTACATAGACAATAAACATTTCATTGTTAAGAATTTTTTTGTGTGCATTTATTTCAATCGGTGACTGTTGGAAATTTATTGTCTGGTTGGACGAGAGGTTTTTTCAATCGCTTGAGAGAGATAAATATAATTTTTCCAATTATTGAATATTCTGATGACAGATATTAACAATTAATTGACTGGTCAAAATTAATTTTTCGCAGAATTATTATTTTTTTTTGTTACTATAAATATTTCATTGTTAAGTCATTTGAGTGGACGACACTTGGGAATTTATTTTGTAAATAGACGCGAGGTTTATTGAATCGCCTGGGCTTGGAAAAAATATAATTTTGCCAATTGAATATTGATAATAAATTGGTTGTGCAAAATAAGAAATATTTGGCAGAATTGTATTTTTTTTTTAATGGGGAGGTTCGAGGGAATGCCCGGGGTTACCTCAGAAGATTATTTGGCATTTTAGCCCGGCTTTTTTGATGGATTTCGGAAGGTTAAGGTTTGTATATCAATTTTTGTTGTTTATTTAATCCAGCGGAAGTCGGTCCTTTGTACATAGACAATAAAAATTTTGTTATTAAAAATTGATTCAGACTGTCGTTTATTTGAGTGGGCGAAACTTTTACCCGCGACTTGGGAATTGATTTTCCGAGTAGACTCGGGGTTTTATTAAATCTCCAGGAGATTCGAGGGAATGCTCAGGATTTCCTGAGAATACTATTCGGAATTTTATTCTACGGTAAAGAGCGCCATTTATTTTGGAATGAAGTTCCGGGGGGGGGGGGCTTTCCCCTGGATTTCGGTGATTTTCGGGAGCTGTAAGGTTTGTATATCCAGTTGATTATTTATTGCAACCGAGCTTTGTGATATATTTATTTGCAATCCGCAGGGAGTAATGATCGGCGGGAATTCATTGCGCGTGCATTTTTTTTTTTTCATTTGAACTGGCGAAATAAATTCAGGGGCCGTTGAGGGATTGGCCGGCGAGAGGTCAAATTTTCCGAGAACTCGGGGAAATTTTTTTAAGGGGATCCTACATTAAATATGGAACGCCTCATCCAATCCTTCAAACGGAAGTGTAATACATCCCTAGAGGAGCCGTTCGATGGCGCACACACGCCAATTTATCCAGTCTTTTAGAGGATCCAAGTTTGAACATGAATGATAGATCACTGGCAATCAATAACTGAATACAAAACATCGAATACATCATTCTGTACCCTATTTGGCAGACTACAAAACGGCGTATGAATCACCTTCATCAAAAAATGAGGCAATCATTATCCCTCAAAGACAAGCAAATATTTTATTTTTAAACTGGCGGCAATTCTTCACCCATTCAATGTAAAAATCACATCAAATTATTTTCCAATAAATTAATCTCCAACTATCCCTCCTCCAACTGACTATTTATTAATTTATCACCCCAATAAGAATATTCATCGATTTTACCCCGAAAATAAAAATCGCCAATTTCATAAAATGACTCCATCACATTTTTTTTTCTTTCATTAATTTTCCAATCTACCCCGCGTGTTTATTTCCAAAAAAATTATTTTGAAAAAAGCATAATTAAAAAAATACATCTGCCACTGGTAATATCATTCCATCCACCCGTCATTAAAATCCACAAGGGGAATTAATTCCGCGAATTCATTTCCGGGGGATTTTTCAAGTCCGACAACAACAACAACAAAAAAATGGAATTTCATCCATCAAATTGCCGCATTTTTCCCCATCTTCGTTCCGTTGTTACCGTTGAATAGCCATATCAGTATCGCTTTGACAAAAAAAAAAAAAAAAAAAAAAAAAAAAAAAAAAAAAAAAAAAAAAAAAAAAAAAAAAAAAAAAAAAAAAAAAAAAAAAAAAAAAAAAAAAAAAAACACGTAACAAACAAGCTCATACACGCTACATTTTTTTTTTCAGTTCCATGAATCTGTCGACAGTTTCGGATAGAATGTACCGTGACAGGATGTAACGATTTAACGAGAGTATTTTTTTTTGTCCCAGTGAAAATTCATCCGGGACTTCGTTCACCCCCTCCCGCCCCCCCTCATTCGTTTGACTGTACAAGCAGTGGGGGAGCTCCATTAAATGTCAATCCATTTGCATAGCAATGCATACTAATTACGCGGATGAACGCAGAGTGAGTGAATGAGACTCGGGGAAAAAAAAAATGGGAGAGCGTGGAGGGAGAGGACGGCGGGGGCTGAGAGGAAGGAGTAAAAAAATGGCGCGTTGACTGGACCTGATTCGCAATGGGCTTCGGGGACCCAGGATTATTTTTCTCCAGGGACAATGATGTTGCGGTGCTAACGCTGATTTTTTTTCCCCCCCCTTCCGCAATTTTTTTTTTTTCCCTTTCGGCCGACCGGATTTTTCGTCCAGCTGTGTCACCGGTCAGATCTCGGTTACTAATTCCGTGGATTATTTTTTTTTGGTGACTCGGGGGTTTAGAATTTTAGGTCGAGGAGTTGTTTAATTTATCGCGCATTATGGGGGAGGAGAAATGGGATTTTTGGGGATGAATTAATTGAAGGGAATTGTATTCAATGAAAATTACTGGAAGGGGTAATTTTGAAATATTTTTCCGGCTTAAAATGGGCTCGTTTTCCCCCCGGATTTTTTTAATTAGGAGGACGCCATTGATTATTAATTAATATTCTTATTAAAATTCTCATCAATTCCTCTTAACAATCCCCCTAAAAGAAAATATATAATTTCAGGGAAATAACATCAAAGAAAACTCTCCCCTTTTGTGATTCATCCTCCCCATTACATTATCCACGAGTGCTATACGTGTCAGCTGTTGCCTGGATTTAATAATAAACTAAAGCGCAAAGTTAAAGGGAATTTAATTCATACACACATCCTCTGTGCACTCGCCTACGAAATAGCAAAAAGGCGTGTAAAAAGAGACAGAGGCGGGTAGAAAAGGTTGAAAAGAGAATGTGAAGAAAAAAAAAAAATGAAAAAAAAAAGCGGCAGAAAAAATTGCAAAAATGACTGAAGGAAAAAGGCTCACAGCCGGTGTGCGCGTTTTATTCCTCCGAACGAATTGAGAGTGCCTGGATGAGAGCAAAGGAGGAGGCGGGGGAGAAAAAAAATGTGTATGAAGGAGGGGAGGGATTTGAGGAGTGAGAAAGCCAAAGGGGGCACCCGCAGAGGGGGAGAGGCCTCTTTCTACCGCGAACTGTACAATAGTTGCCCCTCTACACCCAAACCCCCCTCGTTACATCTCACTCTCACTCCCCGATCCTTAATTCACTCTCTCACAATAGCCAACCAGTCCTGCCGGCTCTCGGCTAGCTCAAGGAATGAGTTTTTCCCTTCGTTTATCGCTCGCCGAGAACTCGCTATTTCGAATTCTATTCTCTTTTTCCCCACCACCGACCGCCCGCTCTCTCGCCAGTCCATAAAATTATTTCACTGCGACTAGAAAAGGTCTCTCGTTCCTCATCTCGTGAATTCTCTTTCGTGGGCTTTGCCGAGCGTGTCAGATTTTTAATGAAATTTCTGGTAAAACCCTCTCCAGTTTAGTTTTTTTTGGCCGACCGAAGTGAGAGTGAATTCCCGTTGGGCTGAGCACTTTGGAGATAATTGCGGATTTATTGTTTGGAATTTGTATTGTTGTAACGTGTCAGGACGTGGAAAACTTCGTTCGGAATTTTAAAATTATAATCTCGTATTTTTTTTTGCAAATATTTTATAAACTCACTTTTTGGTGGAACGAGTTTATAAGAAAACATTTAACTGATTTTGTAATTATAAATTTGTTGAACGAGTGAGTGAGCCCCGAAGGCAATGGCAAATTAAAAATTATACCTGTTTTTTTTTCATTTGAAAAAATTACTTAATTATCAATTAAAAAAAAACAAATAAATCGTCGGACTTTTCCGTGAAAAATATCCTCAATTTTTTCTCCAGTCGTAATTTTCAATTTTCAAATTAAAAAAACCCATCTTACATTAATTAAAATTTGTAATTACATTACCAGTGCGACAATATTCTCTATAACAAAAATAATCCCTAACAATTGCTCAATTAAATTGTTTTCCCCGTGTGGTTGACCCTTGCACTCGCCCCGAAAATCGGAGGAATAATTCGGCGACATCAAAGGCGCTAAAATAGCTGAGCCAGCAAGTTTGGCCGCATTTAAGATATGGGTAATTCCACAAGCCGAAAATTCACCGCACGAGAAATACCAGGATTCCTTTTGAAAGCGCAAAGCCTTTAACTCCAGAGGCGATTGGTCGCTTTTCCCCCCCCCCGGTATGTGAGAAATTCGATAGTAACCTCGGACCCAAACGATTTTCCTTCCGGCTATTCGTATACCAGCGCATAAAACCCCCTTCTCCCCCGGCCCCCCCTCCCCCTCCCCCTCCCAAACGTACATTTTATCCCGCCTGTTCATCGTTGAAAAGTGAAATTTCATCTCGTAAGTATAAATGAGGATAAGAGAATGCCGTCTATATATACGTAGAGATGATTCATTTCTTGGGCTGGTCGTCTCGCTTTAACTTCCGTTATGGTCCAGCGAACAATCACCATTTATGAAGCCAGCCATTTTACCCACTCCCATCTTATAAACTCGGTTCTTATGAAGCTTGCATAATGCCGCGCATCTCATAAAAATGTACCGAGAAAGAGAGAGAGAGAGGGAGAGGGTGGGAGGAAGGAGGAAAGTAGTATGGAATAGAGAGGAATAAAACTGAGATGAAAATTCAAGTCTGAGATGGACCACAACCGGAGGTGATTTCTTTTTAATATACAACTATTATCGGAGTCTGTGGCTGCCGTAAAAGCCACTGTTTGCTCATTGCTCATTGCTCAGAGGGAAAAAGTAAAAAAAAAAAAATTAAAATGGATAACAAACGTAATCTCGGCAGGCGAGATTTTGAGAGTAAATGAGAAGGATGAGATATTTTCAGCCGCCGAAATAGTTTACACCTGGAGAATTTTATTGTTTATAAAAAAAATTTTTTTACTATTTTAGGGGGGCTTGAAAGTTGCGATTTGAGTCCCCCCAAAAGTGGGCCGAGTATTTTACCTCCTCGGGAGAAAAAAAAAATATATATATGTATATATAGTTTCATTATTTCGAGACGTAATTACGACGGAGAGGAATAATGGGAGAGTGAGAGGGAAAAATCCCCGGGAAATAACAAAAGTTCGGGGGACGAGTGGAGTCAAACTCAATCTCAAGTAATAATGGAGAGAATGGGAAATAAAGAAAGTCACAATTGACGTGATAGAAGAAAGTACGATAGGAGGGGGGGAGGGTTGAGGAGGGGGTAAAATAAAAATATGGGGTATGCAATAATAAGATTTGCGTTTACGGCTTGTCATTAGAGGGGGAACTCGTTACGATAAGACTCTCCGCGAAACCAGTCGAGTACTTCTCAATTTATTCATTTCTCGAGAATTTATTTTCTTTAGAATCTGTTAACTATTGTAATGGGGATTTTTTTTTATTTCTTACGAGACTGGAACTTTTGCCGCTCAGAATTCTAAAAAAATCTACTTATCCTGCATGAATATTGTGACCTTGAGGTAAAAAAATCCTATCGCCGAATTGACCCCCGCCAATTATTTTTCCCCGTCGGAAGATGTTCACTAGACGTCGGGAAAGAGTGAAGCCTCCGTCGATGAATATTAATGTTAAAGAATGTTTAAAGGGGATATTGATGATTTTTCAATTGCCATCCGCGAGAAGTGAGCTAACGAAATGGAAGAGGAGACCCAAGAATTTTAAATTCCTTCGAATCCTGAGTAAGTAAAAATACTTTCATCATCGGATTAACAAGCGTCTCATTAATATCGTTATCTCATGAACATCAGTATCCCATTAATATTAATATAATGACCTTGAGGAAGAAATCCTATCCCCAATTGGCCCCCTCCAAATATCTTTACCCGTCAGCAGACGCTCACCGAAACTTAGAAAAGAGTGAAATTCCGTCGCTGAATATTACCATTAAAAAATATTCAAAGGGGACTATCGATTACCCTCCAATTCCCATTAGCAAGTACTGAGCAAACAGAATCGCAGAAGCGACCCGAGGATTTTCAATTCATTCGAATCCTGCGTGAGGCTTCAACTGAGCCCGCAAATGACGAAAGAAAAATATATTAAAAATTCTCCTCTTCCCCGCTTTTTCCCTCCCCCAGCCTTTTCTACTTTTCTTTGAGTATCCTCTACGTACGTACACATGGGGCACACGCGGCTGGACTACCGAAAGGATTAATGTCCTCGGCAGAGTGCCAAAAACCGACTGGCTGACCCCGGTGAACCCAGAGGCCGACTTATAAGCGACGGTGAGGTCCGATAAACCGTCGGGTATCATCCCTTGCACACGGATGACCCGCGGGGTTTCTCCACTGTATGTAGGCAATTTTTTTTCCCCCCCCCCAAGTTTGAAACCTCACCCGAGATGATGAGGGGCAGGAGGGGCCCACTGTACAGTCGGGGGATTAATGGATTTTCTGAGAATAAATGAATTCGTGGGTTAGTAATGACATTTTAGAATGGATTTTCATTAAATAATTAATACGTCTTCTAATTATCCCGGGAAATTCATTGCACAATTTTTTTCACTTTCTCTCTGGCATTCTTTTTAGCAAAGGCATAATTTTAGCATTTCGCTGGTGACTAGCCAATTAATTCTGATTTTCCAACGGTGAGGTAAGGAGCGGCGAATTGACGTCTCAATTTGGAGACTAATTTATCAATTTCACTTTGAAGATATAAAAAATAGGTAAAGACGCAATTTTCAGCAATACTTGCCCCCAGCACTTTCGACAATTGACGTGCAAACACTGACATACTGCAGACAGATTACCTTTTATAGATAAACAGAAAGAAAAATAAATAAAAAAATGAAGGGAAAATTGTGTGCAGTTTAAAGTATGAAACGCGTCCACTTTCCACGACTCGAGGATAAATAAAATACTCCGGGCGCGTTCTCGAACGTAAATATTTAGAGCCTTTTGCCGGTTGTACTGTAAAAAGTGCCCAGAGAGAGGTGGTAGACGTATTCGCGGTACGTGTGCCCAGTCCAGTTCTTCCGTATCTTTTTATCCTCCTGGCCATTTTCTCTTGATACTTTTTTACTCATACGTCTGTTTTCCTTTTTTTAACCTTTTTTTTTTCTGTTTGCGCCACGTGTCCTTCATCGTTTCACCTCCACATGTCCGACACTCGTTTTACCACTTTTGTAATGTCTGCCTGTGATACGAGAAAAAATAAATTCTTTAGGAGGGATTTTTAAAAAAATTACAAAATCCCCATTTTCCCGGAAAATTCTGCAGATTTTTTTAAATTCCTCTCCATTAAGGCCCGTCTTCCCGAGGGGTCAAGTGACCAAATTCATTCTCCCAATTACAAAGAAAATAATTTCTTGATTTTTGTGAAACCCAATTTGCGACATGTAGTTATGATTCTCGTATGTCGGAAATTTGGGTTAAACAAAATTAAAAAAATCATCTGGCTGTAATAAGAAAAATCAATTTAGTCACATAATACGTCGGGACGACAGCCCTTAAACTTAAATTCTCATATTTAATTGTAAAAAAAATTCCGATTTGGCGACTCGAAAGCTTCAAATTTCCAGGATTTTTTACTAAAAATAATAACGAGTTCGACGAAAGAGTAAAAAAAAAATATATCGATTAGTGTACCCGTTAATGAGATGGAGAATTAATTTATATGATGGAGGAGAATTGTTTGACGACAGTAAAGTAATAAGAGAAC
>JAPYZN010005903.1:0-12135 GCA_030522865.1 Psyttalia lounsburyi | reverse complement strand
GGAACAAGTCACGTAATCCGCACGCTAAGATTCTTTTCATAAATTTTTGTACAAATTAAAGAGAATAAGTCTGTTGCATCTTTGAAAATGTACGGAAAAACCACGTAATTTTTTTGGTACTTAAACTCCAACAGTAAGTTTCTACGAGAAATTTCAAGACTTATTACGCCTCAGAAAATAGGAATTACGAAACGTTCCGCAAAAATTACGGAGCATTTCTGAAAATCTCCGCCAGGCGATTAACTTTGACGTGTCAGGCAGATGAGTCATTTTTACGGAACAGAAGGTAAAATTTAACGTGAGAATTGCGTACTTTCTGTAAAATTTCAACTTCGCTGGCAGATTACGTGATTTGTTCCGTCATTTTTATTGGATATTTCTCTCCGTAAACCTCGGAAATTATCTGACAGACTGTGACTTAGGGTGTACAGAATTTTCATTAAAACCGCCATATGGTTAATTAGGTTTAGGTTGACTGGCCTAATCTTGGTGAATCGAGGGAGTAAGCAGAGTCACGCGATTCTCTTTCGTGCACAATTGCCTCTGACTATATTTTCTCGTCGAGGGGAAGGGAAACATCATCTCGAGTAGTTAATCGTTTTTCACCGGCGATTCCTTTGCAAACTACTTTTTTTTTCTTTGATGCACGTGAAATTAAATGAAAAGAAACTTTGACGGGTGAAAAAAATACTCGACTACTCATTGGGAGCAATTAGTGCTTTATACAAATTGCAAATTTAATTAGAGACGCCGGGGAGGGCTGGGATGGTAAAATACCCACTGGTAATTTAATCGTGAAATTAAAATGCGAAGAAAATATAGAATACGTTAATGGTATTCGTGGGACGAATATGACTGACACCAGACAGAACTTGCTCATTTATAAATTAGACGTTTCGTGTGGTTTGTATTGTTGCAGTTTAAATGTTTATTGTTCAGCAAATTGCGATTGGGTTAAGCCGAAGCATTCGGAGAGAAAATGTAATTAACAATTGCTCAGTTGTCTCCAGCCATTTCCATTTGTCATTACTCCTTGGAGTGGATATCTCGAGAGACTTGGACTATTTATTCTGTCGCTGTTTAAACTCTCGGCTCAGTGATAAAGCCCTTTTGATTATTAAGTCGAATGATACGGAGAATTTTACGAGTAGAGGGGAATATCCAGATTTCCGGAATCAATAATAGTAAAATGCGTTTGTGCACGGAGAAAAATATTCAAGAAAAATTACGGAACAAGTCACGCAATGCGCGAGCCAAGATCCTTTTCAGGATTTTTTGTACGAATTAAGGAGAATAAGTCCGTCGCCTCACTGAGAACATATGAAAAAGTCACGTAATTTTTTTGGAAATTCAACTCCAACAGTAAAATTTACGAGAAATTTCACGACTTATTACGGCTCAGAAAATAAAAATTACGGAACGCTCCGTAATTTCTACGGTGCGTTCCTGAAAATCTCCGCCAGACAGCTGACCTCGACGTGTCGGGGCGGATGAGTAATTTTTACGGAACAGAACGTAGAATTTACCTGGAAATTGGGCACTTTCTATGAAATTTCAACTTCGCTCCCAGATTACGTGACTTGTTCCGTAATTTTTCTTGAATTTTATTCTCGATGTGAGAGAGTAACTTTTCCCCAATCAATCCACAAATTCCGTAAATCAGATCTCGTTTTGAAAAACTGATTACCCTTACTAAACCGCAATTAAAATTTTACTCTGCCAATAGCGAAATGTTAACTATCGAAATTAACTATACCGCCCCGGAGACCGTTACATTACCTGAAATTTCTCCGGTGTGATTTAATTCAATTTCCTCCGAGTCCCAACTCCACAAAGGCCCCCCCCTTAATTCTCATAATTACAATTTACTGAGTCATTAACAATCTCCTGGCAATTTACTCCCAACAATTTTTCTCCACGGCTTTTGTCGACTAGACGCCTGGACTATGTGATTATTTATTCCCCATTAATTAATCGTGATTATGCCGCAGCCCTCATTCACACCTCAACCACTGCCAATGTTTTCCATAAACCCTGAATGTCGTGCCCCAACTAGTGGTTATAATCCCCCGAGACTTCCTTACGCTCATCCAGCCGTCTTATCCTTATTACACAGCGCATCGAGTTCGATAAGCTCTATACGCCGTCTTCAGACTCAATTCCCTTCCTCACGGAAATGGAGAATTAAGAGGAAATGGTGGAGGACGATGGGAGAAAAATGGGCCGAGGAGTTTTGTCGATTGGAAGTGGATTATGAAGTGAAAAACGATGGAAAATTTCCTCAACGAGCGCGTAATTTTATCAATATGGCTCATCTTTATGAATAAACAACGAAATTTATGTACCATTGTTCACGTCGATGCAATTTCCAAGTTATACGATAGGAGAATCAATGGAATCGAACGCCCATTCCGAGTGATACTGTTGGCTAATAAGAACAATAAACATTGTTACAGACAGTCGTCATTTATTCATTAAATGTGCCATATTTTACGTTGGCTGCGTCGTCTGTTCGAGCAAATAAAAAGTTTGCAATCATAATGTCTCCTCTGGAAGCATAAAAAATCTAAAAAGCAAAGGAGAAGTGGAAGAATTTTTCATGAAACAGTTGAATTACTTCTTTTCAAAACTGAAATGGAGACGATAATAACGCAAATTAAAATGAATCTGTGCGGCGTGGAGTTTTGATTGCTAAAAGTGTCAGGCTAAAAAACTTCGGGTAATTGCGTTATTGTACTTATTGTTGTGCGTGACTACAACCTCGGAAGTTTGTCGGGGATGAGGGTGAGGGCGGTGAGGGTGACTGATGCAAAGGATTGTGAGTCGATTTTTCAAGCAGACAGCAGGAAAAAAGCCCAGCTTGATCATCGGCGAGATGATTGATATTTCTTTGACAAAACCAGTGGAAATCGGAGTAATGCATTAACCTACATTATTTTCAACCTCAATTTCAGGTGGAATGTATTTTCGTATGGAGCCCCAGACATTTGGACTCCCGTCCAAATTTCGGAGCATCAAACTCTCAAAACTTTCGAAATGCGCTCCACCGTCAAGTTATTGAAGTGGTAAGTTTCATATAGCCTCTTGGAAGTTCCTCCAGACTGCTGGGCTCGAGTTGCTTTATGCAATTATGCACTCTTAAAATATGGAGAATTAGAAGAAAAAGGTACCAATTTCGAGCACAAATTCTCCTAATCCCGCGATATTAAATGGTAATCGAAATCCCTGAAAAATTTAAGGCCCGGGTGTAATAATTTGTCACCTCGAAATCGCCGTAACGGATTACGCTTGAAATAATTATCAAATCGTCAGTAGACCCAATTTGCGACCTGCTGAAATCAAGCACCCAAGTCGAAAATTAGATTCTCCTGCAATTTAATAATGATTCTTTTGGTAATTAATCACACCGATTTTGAGGTAACAGACTATTACACCCGGGCCTCAATCCAATACCTGAATTTACAGGTTCAAAAAAATATATATTCCCCGAATACATACACGGAGAAAAATATTCAAGAAAAATTACGGAACAAGTCACGCAATGCGCGAGTCAAGATCCTTTTCAGGAATTTTTGTACGAATTAAGGAGAATAAGTCCGTCGGAAATTCAACTCCAACAGTAAAATTTACGAGAAATTTCAAGACTTATTACGGCTCAGAAAATAAAAATTACGGAGCGTTCCTGAAAATCTCCACCAGACAGCTGACCTTGACGTGGCGGGTGGATGAGTAATTTTTACGGAACCGAACGTAGAATTTACATGGAAATTGGGCACTTTCGATGAAATTTCAACTTCACCCCAGATTACGTGACTTGTTCCGTAATTTTTCTTGACTTTCTTTCTCCGTGTACGTCTGAGCATTGTACACAGCAATTACACATATCAGACTTATTAAACTCATCCAAAACTCCCGTAATACCCGAGGAAACCCAAATAATTGAATTCCCGAGCAGTTTCTCCCGGTGCGACTGCAAAATGAAGGATCCGTACAGAAACCGAGAGATTAATGATTCATCTACACCAGCTTCTGGTGACAAGAAATATACATTTCCATCACAAATAACCGACACTGCTTATCAATGAGTACCCCCGAAATACAAAATGTCCAGAAACAAAAGTTCATATTCAAATGAATCAATCACGATGCCAAGCGAGTGCTTCATATTCAGCATCCTCCATTATTATAATTATCGTCAACTGTCCAACGCATGAAATATTCATGAGCCCCAGCAACAATAATTCCATACCGAAGAGTTCATGTCCGTCAATTCTTCCCACCAATTGAATATTCATCGTGGAAATTTCCTCACGTTGTGCTACAGTGACATCTGTATGTTTAGTTCACCGCATCAAAACATAATGCGTTAACCAGTGATTAATGATTCTGCAAGTCCACCAACGGAAACGCGATGAACTCGACTGGCTCGAATGTTGATGTTGTTGATTGGATCATTGAAAATTGACAAATTAAATTCAGCAATGGACAGTGTCTCTTTGAGGTCCACGTGCAGTATAGAGGATTAATCCAATAATCAAGTGAACAAAATTGAACATGAAAGAACGCGAATCAGGAAATGATACAATAGCTCTTGCACCCAGAGACCCAGGACAAGGGCTAATTGGCTGGCCAGACATATTAATTGATCAAAGCGCTTGACTCGAGTCTGGCGAAGTTGATGCTGGCATGGCTGTTGCATCAAGGAAGACCATAAATACGTCACAGAGAGAATAAAGAACAAAGAGTCGACGATTGGTCGACGATGGAACCCTCCAGCGGGAAATTCCACAGCGTTTCTGGAATATTTTTCGATAATAACTTTTGCGGGAGAAGAACTAATGCAGTTGAATCATTAATTAATATTTGGCATTCGTTATTACTCCATAAATATTTAAATAACGATCTAATAAAAGGCTTTAAGCAATAATTTCCTAACGGGAATTGTAGGCAATTTTTGTTTTCAACGAATTGAAAGAACATTTCCACAATTTTTTACTGCAAAAAAATGTTTTTCCATATCAAAATATTTGATATTGTATTTATTTGATAGTTTAAAAAATTTCCAAACCCGAAAGCTTCAGAGATGTGGATTTATTGATTTTTATCTCTCAATTACCAACCGAACACCGCGAGATAGTGGCGAAAGCTAGAAAAAAATTCCACTTGGTGGAGCGAGTTGAGGTCAGGAGTACCCATTCAGATTTTCAGATAGCAACCTGTTGCTAGGCACACGCCGGGAGCTCTGATCCCCCTGGTCTCCCGGCAACAGTCCAGCTACCGGTGTCAGGGCTGACTTAACCCATATGTTTCTACTGGCTGTCTACGTACACAAGGTTCTTTCACTGTGTACTGGGTGCACTGGTGGATCGGTTGAACTATCGCATCAACAGTTCATCATCTCGATGTCATCATCTCTGGCATCGGGCTCAATAAATCAGCGTATGACAACATTTTGTCATGCCTGCCATTTCGAAAATCCACGATAGCGCTAATTTTCGCACGTGCCAGGGAAAAATCCCAAAGTGCACAACCATAATAGCCTCCCTCCCCATTTCGTTGAAAGAATCGATAAATATGTAAATATGAATCATGTCGGGCTGTCCGGGGAAGGAATATCTAGAATGGAAATCAGTTGTTCCCTCGAGGAGAAAAAAGAATCCAATATTTTGTTATTACGGAAAAATATCTCCCATTGCTCGGGGAGTGGAGAGAGAGAGAGAGAGTTCTACTGGGATTTCTGCGGTTGATTGCACTGAGAATATTGAAGGGGCTTGTCTTGATGGTCACGGCCCAAATTTAAAACGAAAATAAAATGAAATATCATACCATTTTTTTTTTCTTATCAGATCACAATCGATTCACTGATTTTCTAACATTACTCGGAAATTAAGCAGAATGATCTCAACCTAAAAAATATGACGCTCGTCGTAACTTGAGCATTTCATTGCAAAAAATAATTGAAAATTGAAATTACTGTATAAAATATTCCATGACAATGTAAAATACGTAGGAAAATTAATTTCAGAAATATTTACTGAATTTCAATTGATGAGTTCTCAAAATTCAATAAAGAGTTGATAGAATTTTCAAAATATTTTCCTCGTGAACGAAAAAAGAATAATCGAGCCAAACGTGAGGGGCGGAGTGACAGACATTGTTGGAGGATTTTTATACGTGTTGTACGTGTTATTACCTTTTTTCACCCAACAACGAGAGGAAAATGTGCGAAGAGGGTGCTCCACTGCGGAACTCCCCCTAAAGTGACTCGATATATTCATGAAACGACTCTGCCAAGTCACCCCCGGGCCAATAATCCACGATTAACGTTATTCAAATTCTCCAAGGATGTGTAAAATCTCCCTCGAGTGATATTCATACCGGATAGAGGCAAGTTATTGCAGCGAAACATAGCCTGGAATTTTATTCCCATTTTATTCGCCACAAAAAATAAATTCGAGAATGTAAAAAAAATGGTTTTTGGCGAGTGATATAATCCCACGAGTCCAAAACCACTTTTTTCACGAGTTACGAACATAATTTTTCATCTCAATGTGTCGAAAAAATACTTTTCATGCCGCCGGGCCTGAAAAACCCCGTTTTTGTGCCGCTGCGCGCCACGAAATTGGCGTTTCCCAGGCCCCACGTCACGAAAAATAATATCCACGCCTCGCCATGGAAAACATATCATCCTCCCCCACGCGCTTCCCATCCTTCGGCTCGGAAGGCAATTTTTCACGTGGGAGACGATGATCTATTTTCCAAGGCTCGGGCATGAAATAGTATATTTCGTAACTAGTGAAAAAAAATGGTTTTTGGCGAGTGGGAGGTTAGTCGATCGTGTCTACTGCGTCTCTTCTTCGTGTCTCACTCGTCTTCGGCTCGTGATATAATCCCACGAGGCGAACAATATTTTTCATCTCAATGTGTCGAAAAAGCACTTTTCAGTCACTCGACGCGAAGCGGAGAGTGACTGAAAAGTTACTTTTCCGACACAGCGTCATAAAAAGAATATTTAATAATGTCCATTGTCATCTGGAGCTGGAACTGGTAATTTCATTGAATTTCCAAATTTCAGATAAATGAGTAATTGTTAAAAATTTAAATACTTTTTCTTGAAAGTTCGCTAATAATAATTTCACCAGCGCAGAAGACACGATCGACTAATACCCTACCAACTTAAACATCTGTCTTTATCACGTTCCCCCAACACATCTATCTGCCACGCTTCATCTCAATCAGCTGTTGCAATTCTCATTTTGCGCAACAGATTTGCAGAGCTGACGAGTGCAATAAAAATCCTCAATGAATATACGAATAGCTAATAGCTAATAAAACCTAGCAAACAACGATTGACCGAGTCTTCCTCCATTTTCCGACGCGAAACGAAGGAAGAGCCGTTTCCACTCGATTTCCCAGATGAAAAACAGAACACAATATGAAATGAAAGAGGCATTCCTGAGGAGAAGACGAGGAAGAAGAAGAATGGAAGCCTCCGGGGGCAACGGACGTGCATTCTCACCGTGAATTCCCCGAGGACAAAGTGGTCTTCGAAATATCGGAGAATAGAAAAAAAAATCACAATGCTGCACTCGCAATAATTGTGACCGCCTCTGCTCCAGTTATATCGATAAGTATCGATAAGTATCGCCTGGGGGATGAGGGCATACTTGCCGGTCCGTCAACCGTGACATCTTCTCCAGCGAGCGTGAGAGGCTCGTACAGTTACATCTGTAGAGAGCTGACGTGAGCGTCAGCCGAATGGAATTGCTTGGACCTAACGACTCGAAGGTATTTCGAGGAATCTCCGTTACGTGACTAGTGGCAAATGTCGGTTATAAATGACGAGGTAGTTGATTGGAATTGATAGCTCGATCCGGGGAAGAAGAATAAAAAGAGATGAGGTTTGACATGGACATTCGTGTTAGCTCACAAAAAAGAAAATCATTAAAAAAACCCGAGGAAGTTCGTCATAAATCGGAGAGTTTCCAAAATTTTGAGCACCTTAAAAATGCGAACTCTTCAATTAATTTTGATTTTTTTGGCTTTAATGAAATGTGAATTGAATTTATTCAATCAATTCCAGCCTTAGACTTGGCATTCTTGGGAGTATAATTCGTCTGGAAGGCGCTAGTTTAGAAAATCCAGTGAATCAAATCGAGTGATTTTTATCATTTCTCTTTCCAACCCCCCCAATCAATCATTGAATCAAAGTGAAAAATTCACTTCCAAGATTCCTTGTACCTAATAACCCTTCAGAATATTCCACTCCACCAGATAAACTTTTTTCGCCTTAATTGAAGCATTCCAAGTATCTACGTGTTTGGAATATTGCTCTACCGAGCCGTGAAGAGAATTTGTTCCCTGAAATTCGCCTCCCTCGGGAACTTAAGTGAGAAAAATACAAAATCCAACTGCCCCGGAGCACAGTTTGGGGTTTTCTACACTACATCCTTGAGGATAGTATCAGTTGGAGTCTCAATTTTCCCCACCGACATACTCACACAATTTCCCCATCCCTCCCCTCAATCCACCCAATCCTCTCACTCTAGTTTGATAACACAGGCAGAGAGAAATCGATTTTCACGTCCGTCACTCATCCTTTTTCGTCGGAATAGAATACAGGGGTTGTTCTCTTGCATTCGCACCCACCACTCCACTAAAATCCTCTCTTCTGCTATCTACAATCGGTCGTCACTTCATTTCGCTCGTAAAACTGGCGGGTATGAGGGCTTGAGGGGGGAATGTCATTCCCATTTCATCCGTCCGGCAATTTCGCACGTGTAAACTCGTTCTTTGACCCCTATCGATGGTTCATCGATTTTTATTATCTCTTTCTTGTCTTTGATCTCTTATGGATATGCTTGGAAAAAATAAAATTGTATATAAAGTTTGCAAGCGAATTGCGTATGGAATAAATCGAATATTTCTGTGTAATAGGCGAGAAGCACGCGTTCCTTGCGCTCATCCAAAAATGAGATAATATTCAGTTTCATTATATTTATATTTACAAAAGAAAATTTTACGATTGTTACCACAAGTTCAAAATTATTTTTCACGCCGAAGATAATGAAAAAAAAATTTTTTACTGTAAGTATTTAATATTCATTTAAATATTTATATGCAGGGAGAAAAAAATTCAAGAAAAATTATGGAACAAGTCACGTAATCTGGGAGCGAAGTTGAAATTTCATAGAAAGTGCCCAATTTCCGCGTAAATTCTACGTTCTCTTCCGTAAAAATTACTCATCCGCTCGACATGTCAGGATCAGCTGTCTGGCGGAGATTTTCAGGAACGCTCCGTAGAAATTACGGAGCGTTCCGTAATTTTTATTTTCCGAGCCGTAATAAGTCTTGAAATTTCTCGTAGATATGACTGTTGGAGTTTAATTTCCAAAAAGGCGACGAACTTATTCTCCTTAATTCGTACAAAAATTCCTGAAAAGGATCTTGGCTCGCGCATTGCGTGACTTGTTCCGTAATTTTTCGGAAATATATATATTTTTCTCCGTGTGTATACTTTGATATTTTCAGAGATTAATCAATTATTTTCAGAGACTAATCAATTATTTTCAGAGATTAATCAATTAGTTTCAGAGATTAATCAATAACAATTAATAATAATAATAATAGTTGATTCATCAATAACTGGAAATTTGTTGTTTGAAGTTGAATGAAGTTTAGTTCAGTTGAGAATGTACGCAGGGGATTTTCAAATTTCTCGCTCACTGGTGCGGAGAATTCGCAGTTTGCGCGCAACTTGTTGACTGTGAGTCTGGTCTTGAACAACTGTTGCATCGAGAGGAGCGTCTTTGGACTAGCATCATTATCGATGTTTCCAAGTTAATTGAAGTGCATTAACATCAAGATGTTTGAAAATTATTTGAAAATTAATTGCTTGACTTCGCATGGGTCCACCCTACCAACCAACAATGCTTTTGTATAATCCCGATAAAGCGTATGCTCTAGATAATTATCCCATCACAATATTGGTGAAAGTAACGTGTATGTAAACGTGTTTGAAACTTTGTTCGTACACCCCGTGAAAACAATATAATTTGGCCAATGAAATATTCTTCTCGCGCGAATTGAAAGCGAGTTTTACTGTAGGAATTCCGGGCTTTTGGGTAGTCAGAGCAAATATGTTCGGAAAAATTATATTTTTCTGTCAGTTTATGTAATCCACGAATGAATATTATACCAAAAGTTCGGGAATTATGGGAAGCATATTTAAATCCACTGACAATGTAATTTTTCTGTTCAATGAGGCGACTTGCTTGAGAAATTTTGGGGCAATTGAAGTTTGTACGGAATATTTAAATAATTAATGCATTGGATTGCTTATTTTTTTAATTAATGGAGCCAATAATAAAAATCCAATTGCTCGATTGCTTTGGAAACATCAGTTTCCCAGCATAGATTGGGGACTAGATACACAATTGTATTCAATTATTTTTTTGTCAAACATCGTTACCCCGGAGCCTTCTGGGAAATTTAGTTTCTCGATATATTCTCTCCCCGTTCGCCACCTCGTCTCGCATAATAGTCAACGAAATAGTTCATTTGATGGTGGATATTCTCCTGGTGGGATTTGAAAGAGAATGCCCTCCGAGATACAATTGACCTCATGTAAAAACAATAAAGACCTTGAAACTGATTTATTGAACGAGATAGAAAAATCTGGACATGTCGATCTGCCATTCTTGAGTCATTTGGATTTAAAACCAGTCAATTCTATCAGACATTGATCAACAATTGTCAATGATTTATCAGTTTCAATTTCCGGCTGAAAAGAATCTCAATGAAATGCTGCCCTACGCGGAGAAACATATTCAAGCAAAATTACGGAACAACTCACGTAATCTGGGAGCGAAAATTTCATAGAAAGTGCCCAATTGCCACGTAAATTCTACGTTCTGTTTCGTAAAAATTACTCATCCGCCCCGACACGTCAAGGTCAGCTGTCTGGCGGAGATTTTCAGGAATGCTCCGTAGAAATTACGGGGCATTCCGTAATTTTTATTTTCTCAGCCGTAATAAGTCTTGAAATTTCTCGTAGATTTTCCTGTTGGAGTTTAATTTCCAAAAAAATTACGTAACTTTTTCATATGTTTTCAGTGATGCGACGGACTTATTCTCCTTGATTCGTCCAAAAAATTCCGAAAATGATCTTCGCTCGTGCATTACGTGACTTGTTCCGCAATTTTTCTTGAATATTTTTCTCCGTGTAAGACGAGACATGTCATAAAAATGCCTGTATCATTGAAATCCCAAAGACAAATTGAGTCGGAAAACTCAGAGACGGAAATGACGGGGACTAAACTCAATATAGGAAGAAGTGTAATTGGAATGCCTGCGGCTGTCTGTGAAACGGTGTAACAGAGTTATCACGTTGGACTCTGAAGCCGAACGAAGTACCCTCTGTTGCTCTGGTAACAGTTAATCCCTTTATAGAGTTCCTCGTGATTCTCGGTTGCATGATATAAATACCAGAGTGAAAGATATAATATCCTTGGAATGATAAATCGTAATAAATTGAGTGATAATGCTATCTTGGCAAGTGAAACCATCAGCATTTCAATGTTCCCGGGATTTTTCTCGGCGTAAATCAGGGAGTGATAAATTGCGGATGATTCACTGGCGCAAAATTTATACGCCGCTATAGCTACCGAGAAGCTTTAACCAGGTATACACGCGAGTTCGAGCCCGAAGTGCATCGGGTTAGGGAATTTTCCTATTCTTGGGCTATATAACATAGGGAATATTGCCACGTAATGCACTTATTCCGAGAAATGACGGGGATATGTATGTAGTGTACATCATCGCGAAAACTCAAGTGGTTAGCGTTCTATACGGAGAAAAAAGTTCAAGAAAAATTACGGAACAATGCACGTAATCCGCACGCTAAGATTCTTTTCATAAATTTTTGTACGAATTAAAGAGAATAAGTCTGTTGTATGTTTGAAAATGTACGGAAAAGTCACGTAAATTTTTTGGAACTTAAACTCCAACAGTAAGTTTCTACAAGAAATTTCAAGGCTTATTACGGCTCAGAAAATAGAAATTACGAAACGTTCCGCAAAAATTACGGAGCGTTTCTGAAAATCTCCGCCAGGCGGTTAACTTTGACGTGTCAGG
>JAPYZN010005901.1:0-10182 GCA_030522865.1 Psyttalia lounsburyi | reverse complement strand
TTTCATCGGTATCCACGGATTGTTTGTACCGAAAGAAGTGGCAGTGACTTCAACATCCTCCGACATGATAGGCCATTGGATAATTTGTCCTGAGTACCAGTATTCTGCGATTCCACCTAATATTCAGAGGATGAACAACCAACTGACAATCACGCGCCACGATATGGATTGGTATGGAGGAGAAGCCTCATCTAAATATGTCTATGCAGTATTACGACGTATTACCAAAGGAATGAAATACGTGTATACCTATGGCTGTGGACAGACGAAATTCACTGAGACTCTTCTCACCCGAGATATGTGCTCCCCGTTTTTACTGTAGGTCAGTGGGATTAATGGATGGAAAGGATTTTTGGTAGGTGGGAATTCCTTCTCAATATATACAGATACAGATAACTGAAGAAAAAATTTAGATAAAACTGTTCATGGGAAGTGACAGAAACCTATCCAGGAAGCGATCACCGTGCGATACTCTGGGAGGTATCTACCGACCAGAGCCCCCGACTCGCACCCAAGGAGACCAACGCAGCAGGGTGGAAAGTGAGCTCCTTTGATCATGGCACATACCTAGTGGCCCGGATGACCGCCTGATCAGCGGCAGTCATGCCACTGAAAAGGCAACGAACATCATGGAGAGACGCATGGAAGCTTGCGCTGCTGCCATGCCCAGGAAGCAAGTGGTACTGGTGGAATGACAACATCGCCGACTTGCGGAAGAAGTGTAACGCGATAATAAGAGTATCTCAACGAGCAAGGACGAAGCCACACATCGAAGAGCAGGATAGGAGATACAAGAAGTTACGCGACATCCTCAACCACGCCATCGAGTGCAGTAAAGCAAACTCTTGGAAGGAGCTAACTGCAGAGGTGGAAGGCGATCCGTGGGGCAGGCCATATAAGGTGGTGACTCGGCTCAAAAGCCAGCCGATGCCATCGCCGTCGTGCCCTGAGGCCTCACTTTTCCTTCGTTCTACCGTCCACTCTATATGCTTGATACAGTTCGTAAGCGCCTTGAGCGGATCGTCCACAACACAATCGAAGCAGCTGTTGAACCATTGCTGTCCGACAACCAGTATGGTTTTCTGAGAGGTCGATCCATTCTTGAAGCCATCAATCTAGTTGTTGATACAGCTAGGGAGGCGATTTCCGGGGAGCGATGCCACTGAGGCACAAAGAAGTATTGCCTAATAGCAACACTGGATATCAGGAACGTCTTCAGTTGTGCCAGATGGCACTTCATCATGGAGGCCATCGAGAGGTTTGGTATACCTGAATATCTGCGAAGTATGGTGGACGACTACATCACGGAGAGGGTCTTCAGGTACGACACGAAGAGAGGCCCTAAAGAATACAGAGTCACTGGAGGGGTACCACAGGGCTCGGTATTGGGTCCTCTCCTATGGAACATCATGTCCGATGGCCTACTGAAGCTGACACTGCCACGGGATATGAAACTCTTGGTTTTTTCAAAAAATTTGGCTGTGGCAATTGTGGGAAAACATTTGGAAGACATCAAACTTACCTTCGAAAAAACTTTCGAGGTGGTTCGCCGTTGGATAAACTCGGTTGGCTTGACTCTGGCTAAACATAAAACGGAGACTGATTTGATAACGAGCAGGAAGATCTTAGAGGCTATCACGCTGCAAGTCGGGAGCGTCAGCTCTCACCACAGTCTTTCATTCGGTACTTAAGGGTAATGATTCATGCTCGACTAAATTTCGAGCAGCAAGTGGAACATGTCATTACCAAAGCGTCTGGGTTCGCGCGGCCTTATCTCGACTCATGCCCCACATTGGAGGTCCCAAACAGAGGAGACGAGCGCTACCGTCCTCAGTGATGACGTCAGTACTCACGTACGGCACTATCGTTTGGGCAGATGCACTCCAATTCCAACACAACCAACGAAGAGTGAGGTCTGTTTACCTACTCTTTATCCTCAGAGTAACCAGCGAATTTCGCACGGTATCCGATGATGCCATATGCGTCATTGCTGGAATGATGCCGATTGAAGTGCTAGGCGAAGAACGAAGATCCCTATACGGGCAAAAAGGAGATACGTCCATGAGTCCAACCAAGAGCAAAGCAGGGGCCAGACATAAGAGCATAGAAAGATGGCAGTCACGAGGGAGTACCTCACTAAAAGGGAGATGAACGTATCGCCTTATCCCGCAGGTGAGTGCTTGGGTGAATCGTGAGTATGGCGAGATTAACTTCCATCTAATACAGTTGCTTTCAGGACATGGATGCTTCCGGGGGAACCTTCATAAATTCAAACATGAACATTCCCCGGGTTGTCTGACTTGTCCAGTTATCACAGAAGATGGGGAACATATATTTTTTATATGTTCACGTTTCAGAACTAGCCGCGTAGAGCGGGAGAATGGACTTGGGACACCGATCCTGCCTGAGAACTTAGTAGAAATCATGCTGTCATCAGAAGCGGCCTGAGATGCAAAAAGGGACTTTGTGATGAAAGTTATAAAGGAAGAGCCTCCGCGAGGAAGAGCACCGTCGAAAGAATGCTATGTAAAGGGATGAACTAACGGAACCTCCTTCCCCCGCCGAAAATCTCGGTGGAGGAGGAGGACGTATGAGTTGAAATCTTAGCAGAGGAAGAGCAACAGCTGATGCCCCCTCCCCCCGCGAAGTAATGTCTGCCGGCGGTCCCGTGGAGATTATGAAATGCGTGAATATGATTTGTTTAGGGAATTTAGCAGGTAGGGGACAATCTGTCCGATTCCCACACATTCTCACCGAGATCAGACAGAAGAAAAAAAACACAGAACACACACACACACACTCCTCCTGGGAACTGCAGGACTTTGACGTTGGTGGAGGAGCTTAAGGGATTCATCCCGACCAAGAAGCAGTTTAGAGAAACCTAACTCTCAAACAAGGGTGCAACGTGGATCGCCTTAAAACGACGTAAAGACAACCTATAGATGAAGAAAGAAAACGAAGTGAAGGTCGCTAAAGCTGTGGTTGATAAACAGTCAACCTAACCTCTCAAATCAGCCGAGTGGGAGGAGGTGAAGTCCAAGAGAAAGAGGCAGAATGCGGCGCCCGAGAAGCCTAAGGCCAGCAAACCGAAGAAGCGGAAGGCACCAGTAGTACGACCCAACGCTCCAATCGTGCGCCCGAAGGACAAGAAACACTGCTTGGAAGTGTTCAAACGAGTGATGGAGCAGATACCTGCTCAGCAGGCTCGTGATTGCGTCGACAAAATCCGCAAAACGACCACTGGCGATATGCTGGTCATCCTATCGAAGGATAAGGAGTAAGAAACTGACAGTTTGCATACGGCCATTGCTGACCTTTTTGAGAATGAGGCTGATGTCCTCAGCAAGAGACCGCAAGAAGAACTGAACATCAAGGACCTCGATCAGCTGACGACGAAGGAGAAGGTGCTTGAAGCCCTGAAAATTGCAGCTGGAGTGAATTGCCAAATTGACTCGGACGCGATCCGGTCTCTGCGCAAGGCTTATGGAGGTATCCAGACTGTGTCAGTGAGGGTGGCCTCAGCAGTTGCGGAGAAAGTCCTAGGCGATCGCAGTAAGATTCGGATAGAATAGGTATTCGCTTTTCCACCAAAGTTGTGGGTTAGCTGTCACAGCACGCACACGCACACGCACACGCACACGCACACGCACACGCACACGCACACGCACACGCACACGCACACGCACACGCACACGCACACGCACACGCGCACACGCACACACACACACACGCACACGCACGCACTCGCGCGCACACACACACACAAACACGCGAGTAAGGTGGTGAGACCAGTGGTGCTCAGCGTGCGACTCCTCTTCAGTCTTCTCAACAGTCATATCCAGCGGCACTCAACGAGTTCTCATCGGCGCACTGCAGAGCATCAGCGTTTCCGACGCGCAGGAAAATTCAAAGTTTTTGCTCAGCTAAAAAGAACTTTTATCATTTTTTTTTACATTTACGCCTCCCTCTGAGTTTCTGATTAACAGAGCTGCTCTTTTCGGGATTTTTGGATATGAAAAAAAAACATTTAAAGTTTTTTTTTAAGTTTTTTTTATTTTTTGGTCTGAATTTTTTTCCGCGAGTGTTCCCTATTGGTTTTCGGATATTTCTAAGAAACCAAATAAGAAAATGACGACGGTTGACGCTCTAATTGACCTACAAAGCTCACGGGTGACTAGTATTATGGAGATCTACACTGATTCGAATAAGGAATCAGCAACTCAGCTCGGGATTGCAGCACTCGAGTCTATGGTCGGGATGTTAACATTTAATTGGGAGAAGTTCGAAGCAGCTTATGAAAAGCTGATAGCTAGTAGCGCCAAGACAGAGGGCTTATTAGATAAGGCTTATTAAGAGCTTAGTGTTCAATAGCACTGGTACGGCTTATCGAAATTCTCCAATTAAACTTACTCAACTTCTGGAGGTTAAGAGAGCTGTTCGCCTTAATCAATCTTTACGAGGCGCTCAAATGGCTGGTAACGCGTCAGGTTTGAACAATCAATCGCTACGGTTAATCGAGATACGTGTTTTCTCAGGAGTTTATCGAGAATGGAGGTCTTGGCGCGATCTATTTCTCTCTTTAGTCATGAAACGGGCTTATCTTACAGCAAACGAATGGATGCATTATTTGCTCCTTTCTCAATCAGGTCAATCATCTCATCAGAGATCAATCATCTGACTGACTCGATCTCTCAGGCACTCAATGCTGTCAAAGCTCTCGGCCAACCTACGGGTCAATGGGATCCAATCGTATTGCACATTATAACTTCTCGGTTAACTAGTAAATTACGGGAAGCTTGGGACAATCGAGTGGGATCGGCGTAACAGTTTCCGATTCTCAGTGAGTTGACACAGTTTCTCAGGGGTCGTTCAAGTGCATTGGAATCCTTGGAGACTAGCTCTTCTAGTTCTCGTTCAGGGAACTCTCGTGTCAGGTCGGTGCAGTAGCACGCCCTGCCATCAAACAGAATGCCGAGGATCACTGTGTCATCTCGAATCGGTTCTCTCAGCAGTCACGTCAACCATCAAAAGTTCCTGCTCAGAACTTACAGTCCACTTCGGTATCTGGTCGCTCTCAATCAAACGCCTATGATTGCTCCTATTGTGTTCTGCTTCTGTTGTCTTGGTAAACATGAAGTTAGGATGTGTCAATCAGTTCATAGGTGTCATCTGTGTCAAGAGAAGCATCATACTCTGATACATTTGGATCCAGCTCAACGCTCAGCCCAACATTCACCTACGGTCAGCCCTTCGTCTTAGTCTGTGCAGCATCCTCCGCAGTCGGTTAAAACTCAAACGAAGCTGCTGAAAAGCGTTCCGGTGACTACTTATACTCACACTGGTGATATCACGAAAGTAGTCATCGAGAATGCTCCTCAAAAGGATAGAAGTGTGCCCTCCCAACCCTCGGTTTCCTACTCATTTCGTAATTCATCTAAACCTTCTCAGTCTCGAGATCTCTCGGATCCAAGCTCAGAACTATGTCTAATCTCAAACATGCTCGTTCAGCAGTTAAAATTAAAAAAGAGACGTAATTCTATCTACAGCTCAGAAGTGGGTGATTCATCGTTTGGCACAACGACTGGCATGGTAGACCTCATACTTTAATCAATTTACTTGGCGGATCATCTCAATATTTCGGCTCACTGCCTCGATAATCTAACCGCCTCATTACCGACCTTTTCAGCAGAAGGATTGTATTGGGCACATCTCAAGGATCTTCAACTGGCGGATCCGGGCTTCCGAATTCCTGCTGCCATTGATCTTCTTATCAGCGCTGATGTCTTTGGTCAGTGGGTTAGACCTGATATCATTAAAGCAGCTTTTGATGCTCCGGTTGCTCAGCTTACCCGCTTGGCTGAATAATTTTCGGACCCACTTGATCAGTGGATACTCACGATCAGGCGCTTCATCACGTTGCCGTCTCGAATAATCAGCTCGACGAACTTCTTACTAAATTCTGGGTGCAAGAGGAAATTCCTGGTAGGTAGGATGCTATACTAGGAAGGAAGATACATCGTTAAGTTACCTCTCTCCGCTCCAGTTTCATTCTTAGGGAACTCTTATCGTCCGGCGCCTGTCTTCATCGTATGCTCGGCAGAATCTCGAGGGATCAGCGCTTTCTCACGGAATATCAGGATTTCGACCATATGAGGTTAGTAACTCGCTCATCTCGTTTTTCTTCTGCGCTCGCTCGGGCGGAAACCGCTCATGATTCTAAGAGGATGACCTTAGCACATAAATCTTCGGCTTCAGGAGAGTTGAGGGTCCCTAAGGGGTCTCGGGTAGGGCCGTCTGATTACCGCCGTAATTATTATCTACCTCATCATGGTGTTGTAAGAGAAAGTAGTGAGACAACAAAATTGCGAGTGGTGTTCAACGGTTCAGCAAAGACTAGCTCTGGATACTCTCTCAACGATATTCTCCATACAGGGGCGAAGCTCCAAAGGGACATCTCAGATGTGCTGCTCTGGATACAACAGCACAGAGTCATCTTCATGACTGATATCACAAAGATGTTTCAACAGATCCGGATGCATGAGAATGACTGGGCTCTGTAGCAAATTTTATGGAAGGACTCAGACGGAAATATTTCGACTGATGAGTTGACAACATTCACATACGGTACCAGATCAGCTCCGTTCCTCGCCAATCGTGTACTTTTGCAGTTGGTTCAGGATGAGGGGCACCGGTTTCCACTAGCTATCTCGCCGATCATCAAAGGTAGATACGTCGATGACATCTGTGGAGGAGCGGTTCTTCATTATCATCTCGTTCAGACGGCTGGAGAAGTTCGGAATCTCTGTGCTGCCAGAGGAATGTCTTTGGCTAAGTGGCACCGTATCAGTCCAGTATTGCTCAGATGGCTCGACCCCGGAAATACCTCGGATGAACAGCAGTCGTATGAAGACTCAGAGACTAGGATATTATGATTGTCCTGGCAACCAAGCTCGGATAACTTCGTCTTCTGAACTAAGGTTTCGGAAACATCGGTAGTCTCGAAATGGAAGATTCTCTCGAAAATTGCGCAGCCTAGCCTTACCACCCACTCGGATTTCTCTCTCCTGTCATCATCCGAGGAAAAATTATTCTGCAGAAGCTTGGCTGGGATGAAGAAGTCTCTCCTCAGATTTCTGAGCGCTGGAAGAGTTTTCGTCGGAAGCTCACCTCATTGGCCGTCGTATCTGTTCCAAGATGGCTTGGTTTTTGTCCCTAACTCAGTTGTTGAGGTCCATGGGTTTTCTGATGCATCTTTCTTAGCGATATCCGCCGTAGTGTATCTGAAGGTCTCCAATGATAACGAAGACGGTCGGATTTCTCTAGTTCGCTCGAATACGAAGGTGGCTCCGCTAAAACGGCTAACTATTCCTAGATTAGAGCTCTCAGCAGCGGTCCTCTTGGCGAAACTGGTTAAGTATGACAAGAGTCAGTTCAATCTAGAGAAGGTGGTGACGTTCCTATGGCCTGATTCGTCTGTCACGCTCACGTGGATTAGCTCTCATCCTTCCAGATGGAAAGAGTTCGTACGGAATCAGGTTCAGCTTATTCAGGAATTGTCGCAAGCTCAGTGGAAGCTCATAACGGGTATGGAAAATCCTGCGGATTGTAGATCTCAAGGCCTCACAACAGCTCAACTAGCATCTCATACGCTTTGGTGGCAAGGACCGTCTTGGCTCAAAGCTGGTAGTTCATCTTGGCCTGCTTCTAAGATCGATTGGTCGTGCAGGTCGACTTGGAGGAAAAACCAGGTGTTATTCTCAACGTAAGAGCTCATCACATCGAAATCTGGGAATTCGTTCATCGGTATTCATCGCTTAACAAGTTGCTTAGGATTACTGCATTTTGCATGAGATTTATCAGTCGTCTCAGCAAAATTCACAGATCTTCACTATCAGCAATAGCCCTTTATCCTGGGGACATGGAACAAGCTCGGCTATTATGGATCAAGATCACTCAGTCTTCGCATTTCGGAGCGGAGCTAATGGTATTATCTAAAGAACGTCATCGCGGGTCGTCTCAACCACTCACCAGATTGACAGCCTTCATCGATCGTCAAGGTATTCTCCGTGTAGGAGGCCGTCTCAAGTTCGCTCAACACCAGGAAGATAGTAAACATCCGGCGATCATCCCTAGGAACTCTCAGTTTGCTCAGCTGATCTTTAGGAATGCTCATCTCAAAACCCTACATGGAGGAACGCAGCTAACTCTTGGGCATTTCAGACAGTCTTACTGGATCCTCGGCTGACGAGCACCAGTAAGGGCATTTATTCTAACGTGCGTCTCCTGTGCTAGACAAAGAGGTGTCAGGGCTCAGCAGCTAATGGGTCAGCTGCCCTTTGGCACGTCTCACACCTGGCCGAGCGTTTCTCAATACAGGAGTTGATTACGCCGGACCAGTATCATTACGATCGTTGAAGGGGGGAGGTTACAAACCTCAACGGCTGACTCGCAATTTTCGTTTGTATGACCACGTCCGCGGTCCATCGCGAAGTCGTATCGGATTACTCAGCTGACGGATTCATCTCTGCTTATTGACGTTTTGTCGGTAGGCACGGGCTTCGTCGGAATCTTTTCTTGGACTACGAAACTAACTTCGTAGGTGCCGACTAGGAGCTAAAGAAGCTTTTCTCAATGGCATCTGAAGAAGCCAATCAGCTGGCTCAGCTCTTGCTCAACGGCAGGACCCAGTGGTCATTCAACCCTCCCGGAGCTCCTCATTTTGGTGAGAAATGGGAAGTCGCGGTGAAGTCAGTAAAGTTGCATCTCACACGGACAATCAGAGGGTATCTCCTTACGTTCGAGGAACTCACTACTTTACTCGCGCCGATTGAAGCTGTACTCAATTCAAGACCACTTGAAGCCCTCTCTGAAGATCCTGACGAAATAAGCGCGCTCACTCCAGGACACTTTTTGATAGAGGAGTCTGACAGCTCTGCCTGAACCTTCTTTGGATGAAGCAAACACCAGTCGTATCTCTTTTTGGCAACTCTTCCAGCAGAAGTTCCAGTACTTTGGGCCTTATGCGCGGAGAACGATCCATCCAAGGACTGTGCCCATATTGCTGGTAGCGGCAGATGCCCTGTTTTTAGGGAAGCACATCGAAAGATGAGCAGGAAACGATAAGGCGAATACTACAGCTCAACCTCAAACACTGTGAGGCCGCACACGATCTACTGATGCAGACTGTGCGGGAGCGGAACATCGATCAGGTAATTCTCTCGGAGCCATTCAGACATCTGAGCACTCAGCCATGGGAAACGGATGAAAGTTGCAAGGCCGTAATCTGGTCTTATGGGAAGTATCCATTCCAGAGCGTAGCCACAACCGATGAGGCTGGCTTCGTGGTAGCGAAGCTGAATGGAATCTATTTCTACAGTTGTTATGCTCACCAAGCCTCACCGGTGGTGACTTCATGGATTTCCGGGAAAGACTGACTGAGGACGCAGAGCAGCACTTCCCTATTACAACACGCGACCATTTCCAGAACCATTCAATTAACCAATACAATAGCGATTCAATTCAATTAGGAATTTCAGAACCATTTTTTAAATTATATCGAAGTGTTTGTGAATCAATTCAAAAGAAAGTTGAAATTTATATCAAGCAAGCATTCGACTTTGAACGAGAATCAATGGATTAGTGAATTTGATAGTAAATGGATAGTAAATCGTTCAAAGATAATAGTAAGAGAGTTAAAAATGTTTAATAGTTGATCGTTTTTTTTAACTGAACACTTTGACTATGCACTTTGATGCCATTGCCATTCTAAAAATGAAATTAAAAAATCAAAGTATGCATTTTAATACTATTATCGACAATCATATCAATGCGGCCAAATACATGGGGCAATAGCTGTTAATTTTTTATAAAAAAACTATCAACGCTTACACAATTTCAACTGTTTTCTATAACCTGCGAACGATTTACTATTTAAGAAATAAACTTGTGCAGTCGATGGTGAATCTTTCGCAGATGATAGTAACAGTAAAAGAGTTGAAATTGTTAAAGAGTTGATCGTTTTTGTATAGAAAATACTACAAAAAAATCACAAAAAAATTTTGTGAAAAAATCACGCCAAGTTGTCGTTGGCTTCCGTACGTCCCTCATGAACGTGAGAGTATAAGTAGATATTTGAAATGCACCCAATACGCCCACTGACTTTACCAAAATCCCCTGTGAAAA
>JAPYZN010005887.1:0-11537 GCA_030522865.1 Psyttalia lounsburyi | reverse complement strand
CCAAGCTGCTGATTAAAAAAAAAAAAAATACGTATCGTCTAAAAAAAATTCTTCTATTTTGGGTTACACGGTGTACATTACTTCGTGGGTCACCCTGTACATCACATTGCAATGGACCGTATTAACAGAAATTATAGGGGAGATTGCTAGCGCTTACGGAGAAGCTACAACCACAAAATTTCATAGCGGTGGCGCCTAAACTAGGATGGAGTGCGTACCTGTGGGTAAAGCAGGGGGTGTCTGAGATCGTAGTAGACGAAGTATAACGTGGAGGGCAAGAAAGCACATAAGTGAGGCTACGGAGCTCTTCCACCGAATGGGCGCGGAATCTTGAGTGGCATTTAAAAATTTACTGCCCCCCCCCCCCTCTCCTAATGTAGACGAAGAGATGAAATCGACGTCAGTCGATTGAGAATTATATTTTTGGCATTTTTGGCTTTCGGTTGAATGCCGCGTTTGGTTTCAGCTACTACGGTCTCTGACGCGCCCTGCATTACTCACTGGTACGTAATCCATCGTAGTTCTGGCGCCACCGCTATGAACTTGTGTCTCCCCATAAGCGCTAGTAATCCCCCCTATAATCTCGAGGGTTACATTGTATATAAGAAATACCAACCCACGCAGACGGCCAACATAATGGGATAGAACTCACGCTTTGGGATATGAGAAAAATGAGATGAAACTTACGAAAATGCAAATTTATCATCGTTGCAAGGGAATGATTTTTTTATTCAATTAGTGAATGACAAAAGTGAAATCACCATCCGAAAGATCAACCCGTATTTATATGATGTATCTAACGATGGTTTTGACTGTTCTCGCGCCGTTAATGCGAAAAAAATTAATTCATTTTTTTTGAGGGGTTATGTCTGTGTTGGGCGCTGTATATCATACGTAACAGCTCTGCCTGTAACGTCAAATTGGCAGATACGCTATCGCATATCTTGATGAAAATTATATCGACCTCACATCAGTTAAATTACTAGGAGAAAGGAATCAACATATTGAATTGAGAAGAAAATTATGCCATTCGAGTAAACGAAATAAATATAACGATATTACATGCGATAGAGATAATAATATATGAAGTGACCATACGGAAGCATATTTCTCATTTATTAGCAAAGAAAACTATACCATATCCAACACCAGAGCAATTTCCCACTTGTTTTATCAAGATACGCGGCAGCGTATCGGGTCAAGTTGACGTTTTACCTCTGTGACGTCATAGACCGATGCTGTCGCGTATAATATACAAAACACAATTACTCCCCGAATGGGTTTTATTTCTGTTCTCATAACACAAGAATTTTTGGCGGAGTCCGTCCTTAGTTACATTATATAAGTTGAATATGAGCTTTATGAAGATATTTTTCCTTTCTCCATTAAATCAGTAAATAGAAATATCCTTCCATAGCAACCATCATAATGAAATATTTCGACGATTTTATTTTCTCAGCGTTAGTATTTCATTATTCATAGTTGGCAATGAAAAGAACATCTGTTTATCTCTTTTTTCCGTGTCTTTCTCCTTTCTTTTGTCCAGAGACTATAGGGGAGATATTCACGCTTATAGACAGACTTCGACATAAAAATTTCGTAGCGGTGGCGCCTGAACTAATTCAGTGCGCGCTTGGGGTATGACAGGGAATATATGAGGGCGTCGGTAACAGTGCACTGCATAGACCCAGATTACCATCACAAAAGGGAAATTTAATTTTTGTTTTTCATTCGGTTCGCTTGAAGGTTCATTGTAGGTCATTGTAAGTCCACTTATTCCAATTGAAGGTAATTGAATGGTTATTTTGATCTTCCATGAAAAAAAACAAAAAGCGGGTGCTAACTTTTTCCTAAAAATGGTTTCAAGTAATAAGGAAATGAATAATTATTTTGAATTGGAATAAATGAACTTGCAATAATCTACAATAGACCTTCAAATGAGCTAAAAAAAATAATTTTCAAAACAAAAATTAATTTTCAATTATCTGGTGTAACTATATGGGGCTTTGGATTATGGCAGGGCGCGTATGAAAGTCCAGCCACAGATAAGAGCGTACAGCGTAGAGTGCCGGAAAGAGCGTACGTCATTTGGTCAATTTTAGGAAAGTCCGTTCATAATTCTGGGCATGATAGTTGATTAGTAATAATCAAAAAATCGCCAGACCGTGTCCTTGACAAAAGTTTATTAAAATAACAAAAACTTTATTTTTTTTAATGCTAAAGAATTTGGGAATAACAAAGCAATAGTTTGCTATTTTTGGGAAGCTACTATTAGGTCAATAATATTTAATATATGAAAATTGAGGATTCTGTATGTACAATGATATCACGTGACACACATCCGGTAGTCCCCACCCTCTCGTTCCAGACTGTATAATTGGCAAAATTCTTGAAAATAACAAAATTTTTATGCTAATCAATGCTAAAGAATTGTGGAAGAGGAACATCATAGGTTTCTTAATATTTGAGAAAATCCAATGACATTGATAATCAATGGATAACATATTTCAGCTACACCCATTTTGCTCCGGCTTACGATATTATTTTGCAAAAGATTGTTATGCTTTGCAAAAATGAGTGAAATCCTATAAAAACATCACAAAAAAACTTTTGTGAAAAAATTGGGCCAAGTTGAAGTTTTATTTCGTCATCCTAATTTAAAAAAAAATATGTCTTTTTTTTTCTTCGCTCTTCAGACTTAGTTTTTTTTCCACCATTTCCCAATTTTTTTCAAATTCTCAATGCAAACGGTGTAGTATATACTCACGTGAGGAAAATTGACTTGGCGTATTTTTTAAAAAACGTTATTTTTTAGTTTTTCAGTCGACCAATATTATTTATGAACGAAGGGCTTGGCGTACTTTTGATTTCACGTATTTTTTTGTGAATAAAATTGACTATATATTTTAAAAAATTAGGATCAGGAATTAAACCGTCAACTTGGCCCATTTTTTTCACATAAGTTTTTTTGTAATTTTTTTATAGGATTTATTCTGCAGTTGGACATTCTGTAAATTTAATAGTTTTGTTTTAATCAAATCAGAATTGTTCATCTCCGCAAATTGAATTGAGTTTTGTCGTTTATTGGAAATTACTCCAGTCGGTTCAGGATAATTGTCGGAACAGCATTTCGTAACCCAGCCACCTCCGTTGTGAATTCGGTTGTTGGACTTAATTTGTTTTTTTTTTAATTTTGCAAGAAAACGTTCTGGCGCTTAAGTTTGCGGGAGTTGGTTGTGAGGGCTGCGTCTTTCGTCCATTTTCATCCGCAGAAAGGGCGAAATCCGTTATAATATATCACAAACAATCTTCCAAGCTGACATTACTCAACCCTTACGGGAAAGGTGTTATCAAAACTCTCGAAAACTCCTTTCATCCTACTTTCTTCCTATTACAATATGACGACCTCCCGGTGTTTATGAAATATGAGGCCTTTGTTGAACATCTTACGAAAACCATCAAATCCCGCACAGCTACTAAAAAACATGTCCACCCCTCTATCCATGGAAACCCCGTATACTGATGGGATGTTGAATGTTATCAAGCCCGGGATCTTCGTAAAAAATCCTGATGAAGATGGATTTCCACGAGGTGTCTTTAGAACTATACAGAATAGAAGTAATCAGTTACTTTTGCCAGTAAATTTTTTTGAAAATGAGAAACAATCAAGTTTTCGAGAATTTACAGAAACCATCAACATTTCGACAAAATAGTAAATATGTCTGGAATTCCCATCGATAAACCCAAGATGCTTCCTGTTGTAGACAAGGGTGATTTCACTCAATGTAACTAGTCCCCCGAGGTGGCCTACTAACAACATATATTTGCAAAATCGTGAAAATAATGACATCCTCGAATCCGAATTCTCCCTTACCGAATTCAATCTTGCCCGAAACCCCCGTAGAAATAAATCATCCACCGGCTTAGACGGTATCGACACCCCCCCCCTACGTAAAATTCAAAAACTATAAAACACCACACCCCCCCCCCCCCCCCCCCCCCGCCACGACAACGTAAATTGCACGATATTAATCCACAAACTTTTTTCTTTTGGACTTCCCCTCTCAATTGTCAAATTCGTTAAATTTTTCATCCATCAACGCCACATTAAATCACTATACATCTGACTACCTGGGCATATCCACAAAGGTGTACCGCAGAGAGGAGTTCTCTCACCCTTATTATATATTATTTATATTTCCAACATTTCCGAAGGACGTCGACCACAGATCTTAATCTAACAGTTCGCGGATGATATTGGTCCGTATACGTTCTAAGTTTTAACGTATACGTTAAGTTTTCCTTCTATAGTAAGAAGCTCAGCCTTTATCGAGAATTCTATTTCCATCCTGGCCAATAATCCACACAATCTTGGTCTATTTCTTTCCTCAAAAGAAAATAAAGTTAATTCATTTTAGCAAACAAAAACATCCCCATAGGGACACCACCGGACTGATAATCAGAAGGTCCCGAGTTCGATTCCCGATCCGAGAATGTCTGAATTTTTTCTTCAATTATTTGAGGCTTAGATATATTGAGAAGGAATTTCCACCTATTCAAAATCCTCTCCATCCATTAATCCCACTGTCCTACCATAAAAAAGTGGAACGCATTCCTCCTACCTAATTCCAAACTGTTGTAAAAAAAACAAAGCTAATTCATTTTAGCTAACAAAAACATTCCCATAGGGACACCACAACCAGAGTTGGCGTCATGAGGTAGTTTGTTCATCAGCAGCTCTATTCTTAGGAATTATTTTCGATCAGAAACTTTTAAAACTTTTACAGTTGTTTTTTAACTTTTAAAAAACAACTGAGTAAAGTCTTTGAATCTGCAGTGAAATCCTCGATAACTGAAGTATGGTTGGTTTATTTTTGCTTGTATGTTGTGGGAAATTATATTTCTAGTGTCGGAAACTGGTTGCTTTTATTTATTTGATGGTACGAAGACATGAAAATTTGAATTTGGGTATACTTGCGTAGATGTACGGAACTTTCCCCTCCCCTTCCCTCCTGAAAGTGTATAAATTACATAATTTGAAATAAACTCCATTAGATCAATTCAACATGCGGTAAGGTATAAACAAACCTGACCAGCTCTTAGCATTGTCCAGGGTTAGTTACCATTTCAATATGTACCGATATGACAATCCAATAACGATCTCACAACTGACTAGAGATCCAGATAAAACGGAAATTCAGCCGTTCGTGGAAGATTTTATTCCAGGGACTATCCAGATTTACACAGATGGCAGCAAGAAGTCAATGCCTATTACTACTGCGTGCTTTTCCTCGGAACTTAGAATTTCTTGAAGCTTTAACATTCATCCCCAAGCATTCATAATCACCACGGAATGCTTCGCTATTATCAAATTATTAATGACTGTCTCAGTTCTCTCCACTCCCTTTCTCGACCAACCAACCGCATAAAAATCCACCAACACATCCTTCAAATGGAAGAAAAAACATAATCGATTGACTGAAATAAATAACAACTCGAATTATATTAAATGTCTATGGATTCCGTCACACACGGAAGTAAAGGGCAATGACGAAGCTGACCCCGCAGCTGGAGAAGCCACGGAGTTGCCAGTAGACGAAGTACTCCTCTTCCCTATACCGACTTTCGTGAAAAATAAAAAAACTATATGGTTTCGATGAATTATTCTGCAGAATAGTTTCTATTGAACAGGAAACCAATAGAAATGGGCAAGAAGTAAGAGAAATCTCAAGGAAAATCCAACGAACTTGTTTAACGAATTCCCTAGGATTTTCTATGAAATTTTTTCCTACGTGTCCGTTGACGAGAAACATTTTCAATCCGGAAAAGAACCGTCTCGTGTCAATAATGGTTCTCTAATACCGAATCCATAGTTTTCATTGAAACCAGAGAAATTATTGATGTCTGATACTTCACGATGCAACTCAAACGATTTGTTTTTTATAAATTTCTAACCAGTGTGTAGGTTGTCTCACAAATGCTTGGTTGAGAACTTATACTTTTTCTTCTCAGCGCAATATGTTTAAATCTAGGAAATCGTACAGATATATGCAACCTAGCGATTCAAAAGAGTAAATGCGGTAAACTCGCCATTCGTAGAAGGCTGGAGGCATCAAATGAGATAAAAAACGAGATAGTAATAATCAAGTGGTGGAGTCAACGGGAATTATAGTGGGAACCCTAGCGGGGATTAGTGAAAACCAGGATTATCGTTGGTGGATGATTATTCGTTGGGGGTCGTTCATAAAGAGCGTGGGGACTAATGGCGGTATATACTCTGCAAAAAGTTGAAATAAGAACCCAAATATACTGAAAGAATTTCTTTTGTATTATCTACCGAAAATGTTCGCTTGGATAGAGTTAACGACTAAAAGAACGACAAACAGGTAGGGGGTCAAGCCTATATTTGGCAAGAGAGATCTAACTATTTATTTATATGTGTTTACTCGTTTTATGATTTTCTATTTTTACCAATTTCATTAGTAATATGCTTCTGAGTGGATCTATCACAACATTCTACTAAAAAACAATAATACAACAATATTAGTTTCTTTATAAGGGTAAGAGATATATTTCGTTAAGAGAGATTTGATGAATAAATGCTATACCTTTTTGTAAAATTAATTTTCATTGAAAATTCGAAGCGCAACTCTTTCTAATTCTTTCAATCATATCTAGAGTCATGTCTCATACTTAAAAATAAGACATGATGCTCAAATCTCGTATTTGTACGTTTCAGGCTGTTTTACATCATTGTCAAATAGAATTAGACGATCTGAAAATCATCTGATGACCATACTGTCATTTGGAAGTAAAAATAGATTATTCACCGTGCTGGAACAATGGACTAGTTTTAGACCAATTTAGTCGGTCATTTTCGAGACGTCCATTTTGGTCCTCCGGACGGTCCAAGTGTATCATTTTAGGACTTTCCCAGACTTTCTGAAGGACCTCCAGTCGGTCCAAAATAGGTCTGTTATGATTCAGTAGGGGTCTGGTGGACGTCTGTCAAGGTCACGTGCAGGTTTGTAACACGTACAGTGGAGATTCGTTGGACTTAGTATCAAGTCCAGAAGACGTCCTATATCCTATACACTTGAGTCCATACGACGTCCGATTTGCCAAAACCAGCGACTTTACGAGGTTTGGTTTGGTCCTGAAAGGCGCACAGGTCTGTGAGAAGTCCATTGGAGATTCGTTGGACTTAGTCTGAAGTCCAGAAGACATCCCGTATCACTCAACGTCAGGGTCTTTGGGGGGTCCAAGAATTTTCGACTAGACCACAAACTATAAGCCAGCTTCAGTCCACTGGACCAAAACGAGAACCCATCGCTGACGTCCATTAGACCCTTCACGGACCTTTTATCAAGATTTGCTAGACGTCCAGTGATTTGTAACTTTCACGAAATCTATCGATCATCTCCTGTCCAATGGACCAAAATAGGACCTCATCAATGGCGTTTATTAGGCCCCTCGGTGATTCTACTTAAGGGTCTTCCAGACGTTCGAGAGTTTCTATCAGATCACAAATTATCAGTCAGCTTTAGTCCATCGGACCGAAACGAGACCCCATTGCTGACGTCTTCCATACCCTTTACGGATCTTTTGGCGAAGTCTTCTAGATGTCCCGCGATCTATAACTTTCATGAAAGCTATCGGTCCGATTAACCGAAACAAGACCGTATCAATGACGTCCATTATACTCTGCTGCCTCTGTGTCAGCATCTTCCCGACGTCTGCTGAACCAAAAAGCCGTCAGGTCCATCTGACGGATGTTGAACGATGTTTAAGACGTCTATTAAACTTAGGTATGTGTTGCGGACACCGCAGTTGAATAAGATTTTGATTATAAAAATGCAGAAAATAATTATGGTTCAAATTCTAACGAGTCCGCCGGATATTCGTATAACGCGTAGATGAGGAAGAAAAACCGTAGACGGGAAAGATACACTTCCATCTTAGGAATTAGAACAATGCGCGGCTGGTAAGCGTGACTAATCGTGGCACTTAACATAGGTGAAGTAAAAAGTCAACAGAAAAAGGGGCGATATGCCTACTAAGGAAAAGCCACCTCACCTCTACCAAAATTCGGCTACTCAAAGAACACGTAGCCACCTGCCCTTGGTTATTAGGAAAATCAATAGAGATCTACATGGGTGAGATTGGATAAAACCAAAAACGGAAGGCGAAGATACAGGTGTCCCATGAACAAGTGGGTGTTCCTTCCCCATCTAAGTTCTCCCACTTGAAACAACAGGGTCGATCTTGGATATTACGCTGAAATTTAAGACCGAGCTAGAAACCCGTTGGCTTTGACAGTAGAACTGTCATATTTATGACTTCACGTGTTCAAAGATGCTGAGTAGAACACGGCAGTTCCTAGAAAAGCCATAAGATGCGCCCTAGTTCCCCTTAGAAACCACCTAGCAACGAAGGTTCTTCCTATAAACACCGTGCATAAGACGACCTATTTACACATTAATGAGAAGGGGAACCAAAGCATGGGAGCTTATGGGAGCCAAATCATATAAAAAGGGATGATTTCGCCTTCTCGTCCTGACTTTCCGAAGTCAGTCTACAGAGTTATCTTCAGTCGTGGTTTCCGAAGTCGTCCTACAAGTGCCAACGCCCATCGAGCCTTCAGCAGTCGGTCGCGGAGTCGACCAACCATACATCTGAAAGCCCAGTTCCTGAAGTCAGTATACAAGCGTCAACTCAAGTCGTGATCACTATTATCCAGACCCAGTCTTCAGTCATCAACCTCAGCCGTTCTAAAGGTTGCGGAGTCAACCAATCGTCCGTCTGAAAACCCAGAGACAGCTCAGCCCAACAACACAGCCTGCAATCGCCAAGTTCAGCCGGTCTAAAGGTCGCGCAGTCGACCAGTTGTCCGTCTTGAACTTCATCAGCCAAATCACCCAGCCGGGTCAAAGCTGAGCTCATTCGCAGCACCTGGTCAGTTGGCCAGCTCACCAACATCTCCAGGGTGAACTACCGCAGAGACATAGACCGTCGGCTCCAATCAAGTAAAGTCGCCCTCTCGTGATATAAGCGACTCTACCGACCCCCAGTTACGAAGGGTTTCCCGATCAACCAGCCTACTCTATTGGTTGACTATTTCAACTGGTCCAGAAACCATCAACGATACCATAATCATCAACGATATCAATATCACCAACGTCATCAAGACTACTAACACCACTCCAGCCCTCATCAACCTTATCAACGGTACTGCCAGTACCAGAGTCTACACCTCACCCCGAGTCAGCACTCCCGACGGCAGTTTTCCTCACCCTACCATCTTGAACTCACAAGGAAGTGAGATCTTCCAGCTTGGGACCAACCCATCAGTATCCAGAGTCAACGCATCTGAGTGATCGTCCTCTCCCCTTTTCATCAACTGTAAGTCATAACACAACACATTTTCCACTATTCTTTCTCACTTCCAAGTATCACACTTATTCCTCGGTTTTATCTCGGATCCTCTCTGTATTATTTCTCTAGCGAAAATAAACTCATTTTCTCTTCTATAAAATAAAAAGGAAATATAGGGTATTCTTTCTCATTCATTCTGGTTTGACTCCTACGTACGATTATCCATGATACACCTTAGTGTCTTGTCCCACACAATCAGTTCCCAACCTCGAGAATTACTCCTCAAAACCATCTTGTCGGTCACTACCTGTTTTTATTACTCACGGTCCGGCCAACTCAAGGGGTTCTCTTTTGTATACCTTTTCGAGTCACCGAGTGATCCAGTGTCCGAAACATATGGACCATTATCTATCTACGAGACGTCTACCGGACTTTCTATGCAGCTAGCGGACGTCTGTGAGGCCCATCCGCAAGTGATTCAACGTCCGCGGCACTTAACACTCAATTCTCAGACGTCTGCTAGACTTACCCCTAAATGGCTCGACGTCATTTCGCCTCAAGTCTAGACTACAAAACGTCCGCGTGACTTGGATCTGGATGTCTGCCTTGGAAGTCTCTATGACTTCTTTATGGACCCCTGGACGTCTATAAGACTTCCTTGCGGACCCCCAAACGTCAGGTAGACTGATCTTAGACCCATTCGACGTCTGTCCGACTACCAATGGAAGGTCCATAATTCCATCAGGGTAGTGGAAAACGAATAAGTTTGTTTTTGCAACTCTTTAATATTTTGGACATATGGATATCTACATTCATTAATCTTAACATAAGTCACTGAGCCGAATATTTTGAGATCAGAAAAATTGAAATGGGTTTAGTATTTTTCGGCATATTTCGGAAAAACGATTTAGAAATAAAAACTAAATATGTCGTAAATTAATGCGCCCAATTAGCCCTTCTTCGAAAGGAAGCAGTAGTAGCAGTGTTAGTCTGAGATATTACACTGAAAGGTAACTTCGTGTCACATGACATGTTAATATATTTTTCGTCCCTGGCGCCCGAAAACCCGCGATTCTAACCTCACTCCGTTCGGTTAGATCGCGGTTTTCGGGGCCAGAGACGAAAAATATTATACGTCATATTATACGTCACTCGGCGATAAAAGTATTATCTGACTCATGTGATTATAATCCTCGCCTTCGGCTCGGATTATAAAGCCACATTCGTCAGATAATATAAATCATGGGATCTGAATTAGGAAACTAATCAATTTTATATTGCTTTAATTATCCGAGCAGTAGTACAATCCTAGTATTATGAGGAGTGGAGGTAGAACAGTGGAGAGCGTAGCACGGAGAGCGGAGAGCACGGAGAGCTCCAACTGGTTAATGTAAAAAATAAAAATCTCCAAAACTTCAGACAATATTGTCTGTTTTTTTCAAATAAATTAATGTACTATGAAATATTTTGGTGAGTTATCACATACAAAAAATTAAAAACAATCTTTTTAAGTTGAAATCTTCGCACAATTTCTAAAAAAATTCCTCAGCTTGACTTTTTCAAGTCAAGTATTTTGCAGATATTATTTCATATATATGGTGGCGTATTTTCGTTTTCCTGCGGAAAACGAAGATACGCTCGGCGACCAACTTGTCCCAAAAACAAAATTGAGCGCCTCCACGTTTTGCGATCAAAACGTACAAGAACCTTTAAAACAAATCTGTCCAAAATTCCACAAAGGAACAGCAAGCGGCAGCTCAGGATAACACCGCGGAGGCGGCTGCGTCCCGAAATACTGTTCCCAAAAAATGTTCCTGAAATATCTGGTTGTTCGGTTAAATAATGAAAATCCATTATTTATGGCACCTTATTTGTGACCCTTGTGACACTTTTTTTATTACCTTTGTGACTGTTGTGACCTTTGTGATATCGCATAGGCGGCCCCTTGTGACCCTTGTGACGCCTTTATACAAGGGTCACAGGGGTAAAAATCAGGGAATATATTTTCCGGGACTCATTTTGAAAAATTTTGTAATGGTAAATATATTCAAAATAAAATAAATTTCAATATTGTGTTGGCGATTATTAGCGCTCGATTCCTCGCGCTGTAATCAAAACAAATCGTGGAATGTATACATTCTTTTGTATCCATCGTCGCTTTC
>JAPYZN010005884.1:0-14555 GCA_030522865.1 Psyttalia lounsburyi | reverse complement strand
AAGAATACCTTCGACCGATTTTTTAGATATCTCGTAATTTTCAGGGATCAATGAATAACAAATTTTCAATTGTCGTAATTTTTCGACAGAATCTGGAATTTTCAATGCCAAAATCCTTGAAATTCTCATAAATATTTTTCTCACTCGGATTTTAGCTAATTAGAGCGCAGTATTTTCGACTACCTAACAGAATTTCATGGAAAATTTCTAAAAAAATTTCGGAGTTCCCTTGGTTTTATTTACTGCACTCAATTTGGTCGGACTCTGAATGGAAGAATAATCCGAAAAATAAACAGATACCCCTCATCTTAGAAAATTAATCAGATATTTACCTCAAGATTTCCTGCCTATAAACGAGTGTATCAAACTTTTCAGAAATATCAGCCTGCACAATTTAACACAATCGTTCCTAGGTAGGGAACCTTAAGGAAAAGATCCACTTAATTTTAGAGCGAGAGATAACTACGAAAAATGACATATGTAGTAAAAATTGACCGCAAAATTCAGAAAAAAAATTTTCCCACAATGAAGCCACAAAATTTTAGACATTTCTATTGTATTCGTCCAGAGTGGGTTCTTATAGGTAACCCATTCGGACTCACATCAATGGCTTTCCAATTTATTGAACCCTTGTATGGTCACCAGATGAGAACTTCAGTATTTGAGCTCAAGTGTTGTCAAATTTAATCTACACTGCTTAGGCGTTCAACGGATTTCTGGCAAAGTTGCAGAACGGACAAATTAATTGAACACTCCAAATTAGTGGTTTTCTTGAAGAATTGTCTACATCGTAATTTGATTCTATTATATATCATTTTTTTAAACTACCATAATTTGTTAAATATTGAAACCGACGAATCCAATTTTTTTTTCAAGATTTTTTTCCGATTCGCCGATCAATAGTAAGAAATTACCAAAAAAAGCAATTGTGTAATATTTCCCTCCTATGGTGACTAAACTAAAATTAACTGCTCAAGAACATACAAAAAACAATGGTAATGGGGAATTTGAGGATGTCCTTTCATTTCTAGAAATTGAATGCTTTCATTCACGACCAAAATGCAATAATCCAAAATCCAATATTATTTTTATTTCTTTTGCAATTGAATAATTTTATTATTAAGAAACTTCAAACATCAGAACAATAATAGAGGCCAATGTCGTAAAAACGTACGGGATCCGATACTTCACAACCACTCTGCGGTATTTAAACAAATAATTCAAATATTTAAAGTTTCAAGCCTTATATGAACTTATGGTAATAGTCACATTTCACACATAATTGCTATTTTATTTCTGAATAATCCATTTACGTAAAGAAGATAACTGAATTAGTTGTTTTTGAAAACGATTATTGGGAGAACATGACGAGTGCATCCCTGAGCACAAAAATCAATCCCCTTTAAAACTGCTGTGTCAGTCCACTTAACAATTTCACAGGCCTAGGCTACATAAAAATATTTCGATGGGGCTAGCAAATGAATTGATTGTATCTTGACTCCCTAAAAAAATTGTTGCTAAGCTCGCTCGTGGAAATTCGAAAATTATCGCGTTGCATGCTTAATAACAGGGCCTTACTTCAAATTTCGAGTTGGATGAGAAAAAAATTCATAACATATTTTCAGTGCTGATGTTCACTTTTGGTTATTAGCGAATTGGCATGGGCTCTCCCTTTAACCAATAAAAGTGACAATCCCAATGGACAAATATCATTCATATCTAATGCAATGACGCCAAACCCTCACAAGTAAAAATTCCATCGCACCTTTGCACCGAAAATCGCATCAGGACTTGACTTCAAATATCCACTCAGACAAATTACGGCACACTTACGCTCTCCATTTTTTGTCTCTTTGTGCGTCGCCGCGCTGCTTTACTAGTGTACTAATACCGAGACGGCCCTTTTCCTTCTCTCACATCGAAGCTCCTCTTGAGTTCCATGTCGCGATGAGTTCAAAGTTTAGAGAATATTATCTCCATACCTACACATGTCAATATAAAAATTTTCGGAAAATGTACAATAGTATGTCTCGTCGTTCCATTCATTAAAAAAAAGGGTAAGGGTTTTTCTCACTTTTCTCACTTTTCCATCTATTCTTACTAGACTATACATCTATACCGTATAGTATCGGAAATTTTATTTTTTACAGAATTTTTTAAAAATGACCAGAAAAGAGTTATATCAAGTGAATCAAATAATTTCTTTTCCGTCAACTTTGCAAGATAAAATACTTTGGAAAATATCACAAAGAAGAATCACGACAATAAAAAAAGGAAATTTTGCAAAAAAAACAGTTCTCCAAGCCGACTCTGACGCAGAATCCGAATCTAATTGAAAATAGTATTTCAAATTCCAAGCTCTAGTCAACAAATTTATTCTTCTTTTCATCTCTAAAATAAATTCTAAATTCCTGTACTTATCTGTAAAAAAAATAGATGAAATATAAAATTAAGAAATAAATCTGAATGGACACCTGAGAATAGCATATGCGCGCGGAACGCGCATCCAGTTGGAGTACAGTATGAGGTTTGCAGCATGGATGAGGCGAAAGCTGTAGTCATATTCATCAGCAAGTTTTTTTTGCCCGCATGACAAAAATTTCCTAGAAACGTGCAGAAAGAGCGATTCCCGTTTAGTGTAGTGATAATTAAGTCTGTAATAATTCCCGATAAAAAAATAGAACGCGAGTTATTTACTCATACTCTTATTTGCGATTTATGGAAATTTCACAAAAATAATACGTGTTTACTTGAAGCACCCAAAACCTGTCAATCATCTGCCTGTGTTCCGCTAACAACGTGACAACCGTATATTGAAACAAATCGAAAAGACGCCAGTTGTCAGGAATACTTTCGTGTGATAAAAACGACGAATTGTATTCACCCAGGGGAATCCCCCATCAACAGTTACTTGAACCATGACCTGCTTTTTCGTTTGTCACCTTGAGGCACTTACTTTTCTTTTCTTATCGATGACATCTCCCTGACATCCGCCAGTCCTCACACTATATATAATACATAGTGCAATAGTGCGTTCAATACTGGATTCTCCGAAGAAGTAGAATTGAAAATTTAAATTACCGAATTGATTGCCACCAAATGTTGTTGTTTCAACTGGATGACTCATGTGCCTGCGTCATACTCGGTGATCCGATGATGATGTTAGTCGTGGATGAATCGTAAAACAGGGAAAAGTGAGGAGGTAGAGGCAAAAGAGACCAGGGAAACAAGATAGCCCACTCAAAATGGAATATTACATTTCGATACCTTCGCCGGAAAGTGTTTTTGGACCCGTGAGAGGTTTATATCACGAGTCGAAGGTGAGTGATATAATCCGACGAGTCTTTAAACATATTCCCGCGAATATCGAACCCTATTTTTTTGACACAACGTGCGCAAGGCGAGGTATTGTGCACGCGAGGCGTGCGATTTGCGCATTCGAAGTGTTCGTAAAATCTCACTTTACACACAGTCTGTCGAAATAGTATATTGTGCAACTAGTGCGTAAAGTAGCACTTTTTCGTACGAGTTGTGCATCGCTAGGCGATCAAACGAGGTGAAAAAGGCGATAGGCACGTGTTGCACACCTAATTGTTTGCAATAGCTGCCAAAGTTCGCTTCGAGGGGAGGTTTGGAGGACGAAGTGTTTTTTCTGTGTGCGGAGTGCGGAAAAGTACCACTTTACGCACGGAAAACCGTACCAAAAAGTGAACTTTTTCGGCAAGTATTGCAAGAATGTCATTAAGGCTCTATTAACATTGAATCATAAAAATATGAGCTTAACTCTAATTAATTAGTTAATAATCATAATAGTACATCATACGATCACGACGTGATTGCCAAACACAAACGCCGATCCAACATTATATTGTATGATATTATATGGCACAATCTCTTATTTGTAGTTCCGAATAGAACTCTTAGATTTGAGCGTGTTTTCTGAGAAAAACGGGTCATAGAAATTCGAAATTTGGTGAATGTTCGACCTTTTGTATAAATCTATTTTATTCCAAGGATATAATGTATTGTGCATCAAGGAAGGAAACCATGGCATTTTAACCTTTCTGTAAAATACTGTCGTAACGATGCGAGTTATGGTGCCTTGCTCTCCTCTCATGCTCCACACGATATTTTCCGTGATATCCCCGCGGTTATGGTATTTTTATAACCTAGGGAGGTAAAATAAAGGACTCCTGTCTATTTGCAGAATGGCCAGAGCGAGGGTTGAGTCACCCTCGTTAAAAATGTCCTCTATCACAAGCTGCGGCAGAATAGTTTTAAACAAACGTAATATCCATCCCGGCGGGAGCCAAATGACATTTTCCACCTTCATGGGAGGGACATCTGACTTTACTCCTGCGCCGAAACCAAAAATTACGTTTTAACCACGGACTCTAAAATGAAGGATCCCTGTCCACGTGATTATCGGCCTCGCCGTCGACTGGTCTTAGACATTTATTTTTGGTAACCAATGGAGAGCTGCATGTGGGTAATGTTATTCCGAAAGTCTTCTACAACAGTAGAAATTCGAGGAGTGGCCTTAGGCACTTGACAATGTGGAGCCGAAGGTGGCCTATTCCACGCTTTGGAGTTCTACTATTTTAACAGCCTCAGAATAACAATCCACATTCTTCCCTCTATTTCCGAAGAACAATTAAACTTAAGCGTGTAGATATGACGGAAAATATCGTGTGTGCCATGAAAGGAGAGCAGGACATACTAATCACGTAGCAGGACATACTAACACGATATATCACCCTCAGTTTCGTCTCAGACGATAATTCACCCACAGGTTGAAATGCCCTGTCTTCCTATCTTACTGCACTATACACTATTCGCTCTAGTAAAGGTGGAATAGTACTTGTTATTATTCCAGTCGTAATAAGAACGTTGGTAATAACATTATCGTAATAATTTATGACAATTCGAAAGGAAAGGAGAACGGGTTCACTAGATTGTAATGCCACATCGTAATTAACGACGATAATTATGGGACACAAAAATATTAATTGAAGAACCCCGAGTTTTTTATTTAATGAACCTAAAACTGTTTTGCTCTGTCGATTCCATTACCACTGCGTGTTGAAATCCAGAGATTACTGTTGGATACTTTTTTTCTGTAGGGATATAAAGATATTCATAGTTTGTTTGTTATCTGAAAACTTTGCATCACACAGTATATAACGAAAAAAATGGAAATTATATAAACAACCGCGCTTTGGAAAAATATAAGAAATGAGAGGTTCCATTAATAAAATTCTTTCACCGATTAAAATAATTCCCTGCAATTATTTCACATAACCACACGCAACAGCATGCGACAGATTCACTACTTACATATTAAAACGTAAAAAAGGTCTCCTCTTTCCTTTTTCCAAAAAGGTGATATCGACCCTGATGCCCTTCAATCACAACCATGGAAGCGTGTGGTACCACGTGATACTAGAAAAACAACAAAATCTAATGAAGCTATTCCCGACTACGATTCCATTATGGGCTTCACAGAACCTTCTGATTCTGAAATGGGTGATGGCAATGAACCTGACACTGTTAATCCTAGCACTAAACCCAAATCACCAGTTTCACCAAAGGCACCAACGAAAAATCCACCTAAAAATACTCCCGGCACTAGACTGAATCCTAGGGTTAAAGGGTCTAAACCAAATCTTAATAAAAAGCCACTTGAACCTCCATTTGATCCTAACGCAATTGGCGGTGATAAGGTGGAAGATACTCCAATAACTCGAGTGAATATTATCCCTGCACCCAAGCCTAATTCTAAGCGACCACCTCCTCCGAAACCAAAAGAACCAGTCGAATCTAGTACTGAAAAAGAACCAGAAAATAAAACTGAAGCACCTGAGATCACTCCTGATGTAAAAACGGAAGAGCCAAAGGAAGAATCTGAGACAACTCCTGAAACAGAAGTGGAAGAGCCTGAGGAGGAGCCAGAAGAACCTGTGGAGGAACCAGAGGAACCTGAAGAACCTCAGGAAGAAACTGAAGAACCTGAAGAACCTCAGGAAGAACCTGAGGAACCTGAGGAAGAACCTGAAAAACCTCAGGAAGAACCTGAAGAACCTCAGGAAGAACCTGGAGAACCTCAGGAAGAATCTGAAGAACCTCAGGAAGAACCTGAAGACAACCATGAGGAGTCTGAATCTCCAAAATCTAAACCCACTCAGCGCCCACCTCCCGCTTCAAAACGACCTCCGAGACCATCGGTCAATACTAAATCCCCAAATGCTCAACCTTCTTTTCCCCTCCCACCCAGCCGTGAACGACTCCGTCCTCCCAAACGCCCAACAGATGATGATCCTTACAATAATACTACTGAGCAACCGAATGACGATGACGAAAATCCTCCAAATCCTCCTGTTCATAAAGGAAGATCTGACACTAAGCGACCGACGCATCCGAGACCAAACTCCAACAAACCACCAAGAAGCCCACCAACAAACGAACCAAATCCTGACGGAGAGTCGGATAACCCTGAAGATAATCCGAAAACTCCAGAACCCAGTGATGAAAACGAGGACCCTGACGAGGAACCCGTAAAGAATATACCTGACAGAAAAGGACCAAGACCCGCAGGAAAGACTTCTCCCCAACCTTCCACGAAAGGCAGATCTCCTGGTGTAAAAACTCCTAACCGAAGACCGACCCCTCGAAATCCTGCAGCAGTCCCTGAAAACGATCCCCAAAACCCTGATGTTAATCCTGAATCTTCAGGCGCTAATGACGAAGCCCCTTTTTCAAAAAGAAGGCCGGGAACAAGGCTTTCCCCGACCGTCCGACCTCCTAGAAGGCCGAAACCCCAGACTCCTGCCCCAAACCTTGACGATGATACTCAAACTCCTGATGACCTCGAATATCCAGATCCAACTAACGAGAACTCAGAACCCGAACCAGACTCATCGTCAGTGACTCCTTCTCCCTCAAAAACTCGACCTCGATCGAGAAGTTCTCCCAAGCCCAGACCCACTAAACCACCAACGCCACAGACTCCGCAATCTTCCCCTGAAGATGACTCCCAAAAACCAAACACCAATCCGGAATTCACAGACCCCACGGATGAAGACTCAAATCCTGACAGAGACTCTCCAGTAGCCCGTCCCCCATCGGTACAACGACCGAGTACAAAAAATCCTACTAAGACTAGACTCAGAGGAAGACCAAAACCAACGCCGGCAGCACCTGAAACTGCCGAAAATCCTGACGACGAAAATTCCGAAACCGCAGCGGAGAATCCTTCCTTTTCATCAAGGTTTGGTGGTTCAGACCCGGAAACCAATCCCGATGACTCTGCAGAAATGCCCTCAGGCAACCATCCAAAACCGTCAGCTTATCCTCCTTTTACTTCTCCAGACCAGGCGCCTGCTGCAAGTCCAGGTAGTCCATCATCTGCAAACGCAAATGCCTTTAGTTCGGCATCCAGCTTCGGATCGGGAGCAGGAACAGGAGCGACTGCGGGCGCGAGCGCAAGTGCCTCATCAAGCGCCAACTCTTACGGTGCATCCTGGTATCCTTGGGGTGCAAACCCAAATAGTCCCGCAGAGAACCCATGGGGACCAAGTCCAGCGATCCCCAACACAGATCCAACAGGGCCAAACGCGGCTCCACCAGTCAGTCCTAACAAAGCTGTAAAGTCTCCAACAAAATCGCCAGCGGTTCCACTCCCATCAAAGCCCATCCCCGCCGGGTTCAACCCATTCCCAAATCCCTGGGCATCCCCGTATCCACCGATCGCTAGTCCCAAGAATCCACCCGTTGAATCCACACCAGGGAGTCCTCCAATCAAGGGGAAGAAACCAACTGGAATGCCAGTACCGAGACCCCCCTCCGGGTACACCCCAATCATCAGCATCTCCGGGACCTTCGACGACGATGACGGATCGCCATCAAACCAACTCCCTAACCCCGGATATGCCAACCCATCCCTCAGTAACATTCCGAATTATCCATCAGCATTTGCCTCGGATTCCTCCTCGAGTTCAAGCTGCTCTTCATCAAATTGTAGGAGCCCTTCATCTACAAAACCAAGCAATCCATCCTATACTAATCCCAATTACCCACCCTACAATTTCATTCCGGCTAATGGTTTTGGATCGCCAGTAAATTCAAATCCAATGGGCTACAATCCTAATGGCCATTCCATTCCCAATTACAACCGTGGTAATCCATCCGGGGGATTCGCTAGTGCTGGGAGTTTTGCTAGTGCTGGCAGTAGTGCCAATTCAAATGGTGGAAGCACTGGATTTCAATCACGCATAAATAGCGGGAGTTATCCAGGAAATAATGAGATTGCTGGATTCACCCGGAATAGGGCAGGTAATGACAAAAAAATGAAACAAAGAGGGAAAACGTGTGGGAGTGGATATGAAGGAGAGGGAAGGACACTGGAAGAGGGAGGAATGAGGAATATATCTTAGAGATTTATGGGCACAAAAAAAAACATTGTTAGATTTTGTTTTACGGTGCATGTGATTGTTAACTTGCCAGAATGATGACGGAACTAATTGCGATTGCATTGTAATTAAATGATTCCACCACTGTGGAGATTGAAATCTGCATGTGTGCTAACTGACTGTGAATTATAACGAATCATAAACATAGAAATACGAGTGTGAATAGCATGTGATTCAAACAGGTTTTCTTTGTTTCAGGAATTTTTTTCCTCTTCAATTGAAGAAATTCCACAATAGCGTAAAGGAACTTCCTTCAGTGGTTTGAGGAAAATTTTGCATGTGGATGTGTTTATATATTTTTGTCAGCTAATCATTTCAGTGTTTTTAGATGTGATATATAAGATTTAGAGTTTTTTTTTTAAGCAATTGGTTTTATTTTCAGTAGGTGGACAACAACCTTACGGATTGGCGGACTTCCAAGCACACCAAGCACGCATACAAGAGCAGCATCTCGCCATCCAGCGCCAAATTCAAGAGCAAATTAGACAACACCAGGCGCAGTGAGTTTTTTTCATTTTCATTTTAAAGCCTAAATTACAATAGATTTCTCCTTATTTGACTTTTTCCAATTCTTCCGTATAACTAATTAACTAAAAACTAATTTTTCATCACGCTGTGTCGAAAAAATAACATTTTCGACACATTGGGATGAAAAATGTTGTTCGTAACTCGTGACAAAAGTGTTTTTTTTTCACTTGTTACGAAATATACTATTAACACACCTTTCCTTTTGTGTACTTAAAGCTTTTCGGCACAATGAATTTCAAGGTAATATAAAAGCCAGAAATTAAGTCGGATATGGATTAAGTGATTATTGTCAATAATTTTTGTGGAGACATCCAAACAAAATAACTTACAGTTTCAAACAATGACTTATTGAAGTCTCAAATTTAGATTTTGAGGAATATCAAATTGACTTCTTCAAAATAAAATTTTTTACAAAAATTAATACTTTGACGTGAATCGAATAGTTGTCTATATATTAACGATGAAAATATAAACCATATATTATTATTGAACCAGACATCATCGATAAATATATTTAAAAGAACATACAAACGTATCGTCGCTTCGATCGAATAATGAAAAATACCGGTTTTTGAGCTGAGAGGTGAAGTTTTCAGATTACCTTTTCATCAAGTGATGACGAAAAGTGGACTTTCCGGCACATTGTGGTGAAAAATTTTGTTCCTAAGACGTACCAAAACTGTTTTCTTGGCTTCTAAGATTATATTTCTCGCCTTAGGTCCGTGATATAACCCTCCCACTCGTCAGAAACCATTGTTTGCACTGGTAACAAAATATACTATTAAGGCCTGGTTGTACCTGCGATCGACGTTATCTAGATTGTTTTGTTCTGAATTTTTTATCTACAAGGCGTTTATTTGGAAACTTATTTTTTGTAATCAACAGACTTGCAAGAATAATAAATGTAATATGTTCGAATAGCTCAGATGGGAAGAGCACCCGACTGGTAATCGGAATAATAAATGTATATTGGTAAAAAAAATAGAGAAAACTAGAAACATTTTCAAAAAACGTTTTTGCGCAATATTGAGAAATAAGTGAGTAAAAGGGTAAAATAAAAAATGTTAATCAACTGGGAGGAACAATTGAGAACACGGACTAGATGAAGTGACAGATGATAAGTATCGCAATTTTGGATGAAGTTGTTTGTCGCCAGTGCTCTTTATTTCGGTATAAAAAGAAATTTAAAAAATGCAGATTTTTTTTTAATTTTCAAGAGCCTCTTTTCAATTAATGCCTTATGTGCGGAGGATTGGCAGATTTCGCTTGTCAGCCTCTCTAACCGCCATGTTGACGTCGATTGGACGGCATTTGCGGTGGTAATTACCCATTTTTTATTTGACCCTCTACTCCCTTATTTCTCAATATTCCTCAAAAAGGCTCTTTGAAACTGTGCCAAATTTTCTCTAGTTTTTTTTTCTAATATATATTTATAATTCTCGGGGATCTACTCATTACAAAAAATGAGTTTCCAAATAGACACATTTGTAGATAAAAAATCCAAACCAAAAATGATCTAGATAACCTTCGGCTGGGCGTACACCCGAGCCTGGAAAAGGAAAAAGAACATAACCAAATAGTCGCACTAGGTTTCATTCTATCAAAAAAGCAGTTAGAAAAAATGTTATAAATGTGCTTGGGGTGTACTTTATACTTATTTTATTTTCCCGTTCTCCTGTTAGTCATAGTTATCCATATAAATCTATCTCTCTATTTCTATATTTTCTCTAAGGGCAATGGGTTTATGGGCTACGGCTATGGCTTCTATAAACGGCGGATCTACACCTCTTAATCCTAATACCCACTTATACAGCAATACTCAAGTTAACCAGGGTTTCCGGCCTCTCCCGCCGATGAATATTGGCGGACTTAATGCGAATCCCCCGGTTTATTCCGGTGGGTATGGTCATCTGAATGATCCAACGTACAATGGACATTCTGCTTATAGGTGATTTTTTTTTCTTTTTTTTTTTAACTGTTTTGTGTGGATCTAGATGGACGGAAGAATTCTTAGGACAGCAGGTAATGAATTCATCATATTATTTTATTATTAATATTTTATCATCTATTCAGGTTTGGAAATATGGGTTTCTCGATGCCAGAATTCGGATTCCCATCTGCCGGTGGATTTCCTTCCGGAGGAGGTGGATCTCCGTACGCGGGAGGTAATGACGGGGCCTGGGCCTGGGGAGTGTCTAATGCGGGACCTGGTGGTAACTCACAAGCCGGAGAGATAGGGCCTGTGAGTATTCATTTATCGAATATCGATATTCTCGTTGAATTTTTTTTTCTTTTGAACTATTTGATGATCAATTTATTTATTTACGCCCAGTTCANNAATTATCGTCATTGGCCATGAATTGCAATACGCAGTTATTCGACCTCAACTTTTATTCCTACTTTTTTTCAATTAACGCACTCTATTATAAGAAACATGGCGAAAAAGTTGAAAAATCGGCACAGCATCCTTTCACCATTTATTTTGCCAATTTCTTCTTTTTCCTACTCAAAGTGACTGCTTTTACGAAATGTATTAAAAAATCAGAGTGAGTTCTCACTCTGTTCTATTAACGAAAATGAATCATTCTTAAAGTACGTCCACAGGAGCGTACAGTTATGAAAAATTTCGCAATTAGAGACCTCAAATTTGAACAATCTGTTGCTGGCCACGTCAAAAAAACTATTGCCAAAATTTGAAGGCCACGCCATTTTTGAAATATACGTCATCAAACATTGAAATTCCGTCTTTTTTCAAAATTTTACGTGGCATATGTCAAAAAAGCCGTGGTCAAAGTTCATGAAATTGTAGAAATAATTTGTTAAAGTACCCAACAACAGACGGAACAATTTTGGAGCCTTTAGTAAACTCTTTCCAACTGTTTTTCGAATATTTAATTATTCTTAACAGAACAAATAAATAAGAGGATAACCAAATGTAATTGGTTCGTCATTTTTGGTGCAAGCCCTAAAATATCGATTTTGCTACGCGACAGGCCGTCAAAAGCCCATTTCGTCATTTTTTATCCCAAGAACATTCACGATTACAATTATTATATATTTATAACTGTGCGTAATGAATCATTTCATTATTGTAATCCTTGTGGAAAGAGACGATTCCCAAAGACCAATTAGATCACGTATATTGCCTAAATTATTTATTTAGTTATGAATCATTATTTATCTATTACATTTTTGCTGGTCTTTCCTCCTGCGCTTTCTGTCTCAGTCAACTTTATTACGTTTTGGCCTTTTTTATAGAATAAGCTACTTTCCTTCCGTCATTTGCGGAGGACAATCAAACATTCCGCGTAACTATGACGGAAAATTATTGACATCATCGAATTATCATTTTCATTTGTGGGTTTTCATGAAACCTGGCCACCCTTGATTTTTATCGCGTTAAGTGAACTTCGCGGTTTCATTAAATATTCTGTTGCAGTCAAATTTCTCATTTTATCATTGATTGGTTATTAAAATTGATCATTCAAATGACTGGTTCCTGAAAAATGAATATGTAAAATTCTTGTCCTTTATTTCAGTAGAATCATTTAATGCAATTTAATTCTTGTGGATTTCGCATTACGATTTAGAAACAAATTCAATTTTTATCTTAAAAAATTCATATATCAAAAAAATGAAAACACAAATTCGCCACTCAGAAACAATTCTTTTCTGGATAAACCGATGTCCGACTCTATTTTAATGTTGAACTAACTGAAACCGTACTCGATCAAAAGGACGGACTATTTCCATCGTTAATATCGTTAAAACTGAAAAATAATCGAGCTCTGCCAAAGTCAAAAATTCCTACACAAACTTAAAAAATGGCTATTTGAGTCTAATAAAAAACAAAAAAAAATGAAACAAAAATCGCATACAATCAATTAATACTATTTTAGGATATTACGTAATTTCACACCATCTATCGAATTTTAGGTTGCACCCGGAATTGAATCACGTTTTGCTGAAGATATTCCATCCCAAGGTGGTAACTCATACGGTAGCTTTTCCAGCTCGAGCTCCAATTCCCAAATTGGACCAGACGGCCAAGTTCACTCTCGAAAGAGTGTAACTACTGGTGTCAACGACAATGGAAAAGTCTTCATCAAGACCGTCCACGATCCATAACTCCAGTGTTGTATTTTTCGTGTTTCCAAACACTTCTGATGCGTCACCGATGACAACGTTCAACACGTAACATCTAATACATCCAATACCTTTGAAGTTGATGAACGTTACACGCTATTACTTCGAATTTTACCGACAAAAATCACTCGTGTTCTCAATTATTGAGAAACTATGAATGTTTTATTTCTTTGAGATATATATATTGACGCAATTTATACTTAAGATATGTGCCAGTAATAATAAAACAAGAGGTTTTTCTAATAAAGCCAATTTTGTAAACATTTCCATCAATGATTAATAAATTATCTTAAAATACTCATTATTCGACATAATTTTTTTTCATTGCAAGTTATACAAAGATTTTTTCTCTTTCGGCGAATCAGGCAACCAAGAGATAATATGAGCAAGACAAGTTAGTATAACTGTTATAATATGATTATGAGTTATATTATTAAAAAGACGCATGAAGAAAAAAATTTTAGTTTCTAATAATTTCTCAAAATTTTTAAACTGTATCGCACTAAAAGTAAGAGCACAGGGGTTTCGAAACAATACGATTTCTACCATCAAAATAAAAAAAAATCTAATTCGAAATTTTTGACTATAAATGGATTTCAATCGACTTGTGGATACGTATATAATTTCCGGACTTTTCTTGGTCTAAATTTGAGAAATTTCTAGTCTTTCATTTGAGGATCTTTCCTTTCTTGGAATGAATCTACGACGTGGGGGAGTTTTTAATTCAAATTAACTTTTTCCCAATTTTTTAAATTTGAAACTTTTTCGATTTCAATCTTGGCTCAAGAAATTGGTTTTCCAACTATAAAATTCTCAAACTTTAAACATTATCAACTTCAAAATTTTTCAATCTCAAATTTTCTCAACTCCAAAATTCTCCAAACTCAGAATTTTTGAATTTTAACAATGTTAATTTCAAAACTTCTTCGCTGAAATTAAGAAGATATATCTTTATCTTCCCAGACCAAAAGTTTACACATTTAGAACTTACACATAAGAAATCATTTTTTAAGACTAGTTTTTAAGGTTTGTAAATATTGTAAATACTGACTGTTATTTTCTTTCTAAAAATAAAAACCTGGTTAAACAAAAAAAAAGCGAGGTGTTGCTCCGGCGGACACATAAGCTAAGCAGCGTTAAGCTAGGTTAGTACTTGGATGGGTGACCACTTAGGGCCATCTCGCTCGCACAAAAATTACGGGCGTTAGGCACGGTGTACCGACTTAGTATCTTCATCGAGTCAGTGTGACAGATGAATACATTAGGGCACTGCACAAACGGCCCGCTGTGCGACTGGAGTTTTACAAGGTTTCCGCCCTACTAGAAATTTCATTCGGCAAAGTGTTCGGCCCACATCTGGCATGCCGAATGTAACGTTCGGCGCTAATACGGTTAACCACATTCGGCGCGGAT
>JAPYZN010005877.1:0-25179 GCA_030522865.1 Psyttalia lounsburyi | reverse complement strand
GCACGATTTCTGACTTTTACGCACACTGTGCGAAAAGTACCACTTTACGCACGAAAACCGGTACCGAAAAGTGAACTTTTTGGGCAGGTATTGCAAAAATTGAGATGTAGTATAACTATAGTTAAATTTTATCATCAATTTAAAAAGCATTTTCTCTGCGGATATAAAGGCATCTCAATACTCCCCTCCTGGCACCACTCAATTCCCCATCATTCTAATAAACATGGAAATGAACGAGAATAAAAAAAGTCCTGTTAAAATCGATGGAAAAAAAAATCTGATTTCCACCGAAATCTCCCATCACCCCGAAACCTCGTTATATATTTGCTCGTCACGGACCTGTGCGCAGCCTCACGCAATCGAGTTCACAGGTGAAACCTCGTAATGTTCATTTCCCATATCCAACTGTCGGTATTAAAACTCTCCACTTCCGTGCTTGAGGATGTTACACGAATCCAAATGACGCCTCGATAGCTTGTGAGAATTTTGGTTCCCCGGGTATCCTTTCCCCCTCCCTCCCCCCCAAGAAGGATATGGGGTGAATACACCTGAAGAACAAGACGTACATTTTATCATTTTTCCCCCCCGTCTAATTTTACAAGGGACTCCCATAACAACTCAGACCGAGAAGACTGAATTTTATTAATGACGATGGGTTGCATGTGTGAAGAGAGTAATTACTCCCCCTCGTTCTGTGGGAAAGCCTGACGACCTCCGCACAGTCATCGTTCGGGAAGCCGTCATTGTCTGGTCCTCCATCCGGTGTGAGCTCCTCTCGTATTTGTAATTAGTAAATGTGGCAGTTTTTAATTTTATGAGGCCGGCTAGTTGTCATCAATTAGCCCAATTTGAATTCAATGAATTTGTGGAGTTTTCGTGAAGAATTCTGCTGGGTTATTTTGCACTTTTTTTTTATCGACACTATTTTATAGAAAAAATCAACATTTTCATTACGCTGTGTCGGAAAAGTAACTTTTTCGATATATTGAGATGAAAAATTTTGTTCGTAACTCGTGAAAAAAGTGTTTTTTGACGAGTGGGAGGTTTATATCACGAGCCGAAGGCGAGTGATATAATCCCACGAGTTTTTTCCCATTTTTTTTCACTTGTTACGAAATATAGTATTTCATTTATCAATTTTGTCTTAAAGCATTTTCTAGGGATTTTTCCTCATCAATTTTTTCCCCTATTTTTTTCAAAATAAATTGTATACAAAAATTAAAATCTAATGATTTTTGCCGTTCAATATGTTCCACTGCAGATTTTAATTAGACTACTACGGACATAATAATAGTATATTTCGTAACAAGTGAAAAAAAATGGTTTTTGGCGAGTGGGAGGTTTATATCACGAGCCGAAGGCGAGAATCCCACGAGTCAAAAACCACTTTTTTCACGAGTTACGAACAATATTTTTCATCTCAATGTGTCAAAAAAGCACTTTTCAGACACAGCGTGATGAAAAATAATTTTTTGGTCTCATTTTTGTTCTTATTTCTAATCATTTTAAGAACTGTAAAAAAAATATATCAAAATCTCTTTCAGAATCCAATTATTTGGGTCAGGAGGAAATAACAAAAAAATTAATTCAATTTATTACGAAAACTGTTCACTTTATTATTCACTTTTTCTTTTTTTTCATGTAGTTTTTCTCCCTTTGTTCATCAATATTGCAACATAAAATTTGTACAAATAATAAATTGATAATAATGTATCAACTAATAATAGGCAATAATTAATATATAACTTCATGAGATTAGGTGTTTTTTGCATTTTAGATTATTATATACAAGTTACAAACAACGATGTGAATTCTCCCATTGTTCAGATACTGAACAAACATTGGACTTTATTTGTATTTTGGTTTTTAAAAAAAACATTTATTTCAGATCTTTATAGTAGAGACGTGCCTAATTACATCATTTTTTTTTGGTTTAAATTTTCCCATTTTCAATATCGCACACGTCTAATTAACGCTCCCACCCCTGACGTCATGGTTCACATGTAATTTTTTTTTCTCTCCACTCTTATTCATCATTCTCCATTTACTTTTATTTCCTTCTCGTCGTCTCTTTTAATTACGTTGTAGATAAATACTAGTATGAGTTCTTAGCGTATAATATTACTCCTTCTCTTCGTTCGTATGTACATAATTCTTTGTATATACTTTATTATATTTTATATTTATACAAGGTTGTTGGAGAATAAAGGGGGGGGGGGGGGGGGGGTGGACCAAAGTGGGTGGGGGAAAAAAATGCTATAGGATCCTGCCGACGCTCGTTAAATTTAATCACCCGTTACGTAAGTATTATATAATCTCTTCATCACTTTTTTTTTGTTAAAAAACATTCCTTTCATCTCTTCTAAGGTTCCATTATGCAAAAATATTTCAATTCTTCTTAACGCTCACTCTTTATTTTCCTTAAATCTGGTTTTTCTTTTTGTTTTAATCTCCCTCCTTATTATCTCTCGCACATTCCACCATTTCTCATTCTTTAATCCCAGTCATTCCCCTCAAAAACTAATTGGTCGCAGGTGCACGAGTCTTCAGCCTCGCCTTTCGATAATATTATTCTACCTCCAGAAACCCGGAAATGAGGACAAACGGTTCTCCTTTGTTTGAATTTTTTAAATTCCCCCAATTTCCGGCCATTTTATTTCCTAGATCTCGTACTCTTTGGGTGAGCCTCGAAATTTTTGAATAGATTTTTGAAATCCAATAGAATTTTCGAGTGTGTTCACTAGATTTTTTTGTACGTGTCTCACTTTGAAAATTCTATATAATTTCTATTTTTTCTTTTATGATCTTAGGATTTTTATTTCTAGCTTTTTTAATTTTTATTTCATCTGTGAGGCAAGTGTCACACTTGGCTCGACACGTGTGCGCAATAGCCGCCGTAAAATCATCATTTTCAGTTGCTTCGGTCATGATATTCCGTCGGCGTTTTTGATATTTTTAAATCTTTTTATTATATGGCGGTTAAACGAGCGCAGTCAGGATGCAATATGCCCTGTTCGTGGAAACGTGCGATTGCAGAAAATTTTCACAGTGGAATAAGTATTTTCTATGAGGAATTATTCTATTTCGCTTAAAAGCGTGTGCGTAAGTGACGCCGCGGACTAAATTAATCTCGAGTTTCTTCGTTTTTTAAAATAATTTTTTGTTGAGATTCAATTTTGCGCTTCGTAGCTATGAGATCAAGAGTGCAGATCGTGATTTCATGTCAGGCTTAGGGGACTGGATAAAAATCTTACTGGTTATTACACTGTTAAAAATTTCTGAGCAAAATATCTGATGATTCTTTTCACTGAAATTCAAAGAATTTCTCAGTTGAAAAATCAGAAATTGATGGCAAAATTGATGTTCAACTTCAATTCAATTATTCCACGAAAAATAATAGAAATGAAGAATTATTATTCTATTATTCAATTATTTTTTCTGTTTCCAATCGAATGTAATGTCAATGGTGAAGGTCTCTAGCGGAAAAATTTGAAAATGACATGAATACTAATTATTGATTGAAAATCAAGATAAATATAACTCTAAGAATATCAAATTGGATTCAATGTTAATCATTTGAAAATATCTAGAAACCTATCCCAGAAATTTTTCTTATTTTCCAACTGTGACATCCCCTTTCCGACTAAACTTCAGCCGAAAAAAAATGCATTAAAATTCTAGCAAAACGAGTCTAAAAGCGAAATCCCACAATTAGCACGTATACAGGGCTGCTTTCAATAAAAATAATAACCAAAAATTTTCGTCATTCATTCTTAAACTGGAGTATCGTCGATCTGAAATATCAACAAGAACACATTGAATCGCTCCTAGTCAGTTAAGTACCTTAACGTAAATTATGGCCTATATTTACACTCTACCGTTCTTAAAAAATAACAAATAAAGATGCTTTAAAGGCTCGTGGGACGACGAGAGTACGAGAATTGCAATTTCACGATTAACTCCTAAAAAAATTATCATCAACGTTACAATTTGACAAAATTTCTCACCCATTCATCCACTCAATCGACCATTTAAATCCTATCACCCCCTCACAAGGAACAATCACGTCACATCGATAAATATAAACTCTTAAATCACACTAAAAGGGGGATTTGTACCGAGAGAAAAAGAATAATCACAATCATCCATCGTCACAGTTTTGCCCACGATATAAAAGTATAAAATACAAAGAAGTGAGACATCTCAATCCCTCTTCCTCTTCCTAAATATCTCGATTGGTCAGTGCAAGTGTCGAATGAAAATCCTTATCCTCTTGACAACCAGAGGGAAAAAAAATCATGAAAGCCCTTCGGATCCTAGCCCGTATGAGCCCCAATAAAAATGGCAGTTGATCTCTTCTATTTTATTTCGAGGCACAATTGAATGGCAAAGCTTCCCCATCCCCTCGCCCAAAGAAACGGAAACGTTTGAACATTAGTGTTCTCACTTTGTCCAACGATTTATCGCAGACAGGATGAGAGCTCTTGCAGCTGTCGACTCTGTCCGCGATGCATCGAGTAAACTTCCATCTTCCCTTTCCATTCATCCTGTTTACACAGGCAAAGTTTTGTTGAAAAATGTAACGAATTTGGTGGAAAATTGTATTGGATTTTTATTGAAAATTCTATTTACGTTATGGATTGTATTGAAGTATTGATTAAAATGCGGATGCTTTTAACGGAAAATTAAATTCTGTAAATTTTTTTGATAGAAGACGTCTATTGAATTTATGTTAAAAATGAAAAAATGATATTCATGTAACGCTAACAAATTCGTCGTTTTTTAACGTTATTTTGCGCTAGGATACGTTGATATATTTTAACGTAATGACGGTTGCATTTCGTAAAGTATTCCCGGCGCGTGTTGCATCCCAGGCAGCAACAAGAATTTTCGTTGGCTTGCATTGTTCATGTTTTACGTTATAAGAGAGGGGTTTCGCTACTGACGATGAAAATGTCTTAAATACTGGAGTTTCATGGATCAGGACGCCAGCAACAAGGAATTTCCAATGTTTCCTGGCATCCTAACCGTATTAAACCCGCTCTATCCGAAGAATGCTGTTGTTTTCGGTGGAAACATGAATTTCACTCGACAACTGCACACGTCCCAGACTCACACAATCTATTATCTCGATTAAAAATGTTTCGATAACACTTCCATTTTTTTTTCATTAAAAATACATTAAGTATCTCACGTTGATAATTATCATAATAATTATTTATTCTCGCAATCTCATTATTTTATTTAACCTTATGTATATCCCCTTATCTCACTGTACTCATTGTTCGAAATTTTCTCATTAAATATGGCCTCTTGTGGCGTCGGATCAGACTCTCCTCCTCACCCCCCCCCCCCCCCCCCCCCCCCTCCTCTAATTTTTCCTTAATCTTTCAAAAACCTCAAAGTCTTTGTGTCATCTATTATTAAAATCAGTGTTCACGCACGTGTTCTGTTATTTCTTATTACAACTGTACAATAAAACTCGTCTCAACGTCCCTGTACAATGTTATCCTTTGTAACATTTTCTTAAGAGAGTTTGCTGTGAGATTTTCAAGTCCTGGACCATTGAAGTGAGATCTATGGTTATGAAAACGGAGAATGAGTGCAAAAAAAAAGAAATTTTTATTGTTCAGGTTTTTCAGGATGTTTTTCTCCAACATTAAAAAAAGGGAATGACAATTACGGATTGCTTTCCGTTGCTTCGTATTTAAATAGTCAATTTGTTTTTTTTTACATTGAAAAAAAATTGTTCTAGGTATTCTCAAAATATTTTTATTTCCCATTTATCTCAAGTGGCAAAAAAGTGAGAAATAAAAAACATCCATTCAATTATTTCACTAAAAAACAAATCAACTGCAATAAAAAAAGGCAATTCATAATTGTTAGTTTATATATTTGCTCATCTTGAAAAAACCCTCTGGGCTAATAACGTACGAGAAATCTCCAGTAGTCCTCGACTTTGAAAACCCCCAAGCCCTCCTAGTTGCCCTCAATTAACTAAAATAGTCTCCCACCTCAATTTGCACATTTTGTTTTACAAACAAAGGCATAAAAAAAATCAAAACCAACAAAATAAAACATTCTAACTGAAATATTGCTCCAACAAGTCGGAGAGAAGTTAGAGTCCCCCCCCAAATGAGTCATCACTCATGAAAAAAAAAATTAACACTTACGTCCATTTATCCCAATGGACATGCGTCGCGTTCTCACAACTGCTCCGAAAGTATAATAACTCTCAACGTCTGAATGTTATCATTGTGTAGTATTTTATTGGATGCTTTGAATGACACTCTGGCTTCCTCAAGGCTCTCGATGGCAGTGTGCTCACAGCCCTCGGCTTCAGCGCGTTCGCCCTCAGGCTTGCCACCATCACCACATTTTTTCGATCCATGCGCCTCAATGACATCAGGTACAGAGGACACTGTCATAGGCGATTGTCTGTCTCTCAGTCTTGGACTGAGTCTCGACAAACAATCGGGTGGTTGTTTGCCATCGTCATGAGACACTTCGATTGTCGTATTGGTACGCCCAATCATCAGTGGTGAATTGCTCTTAGTATAGGTGGCACCAGTCAAGTCAACGTATGACTGACGATTACGTTGTGCATCGATTGGCAGGAACTTGGCAGAAACATTAGCGAATTGACCACAACTGCGTTTTTCAGTATCAACATTGTTGATGTCTTTGGTGATCTCCAATGATTTCGGACTGATTTGACGACGCGAATAGGGACTAGTGACTGGTGTTGTTGATGCAATGTCACTCGGGCACTTTTTTGTCTCAGGCGATCGTGGTCTGGGGCTTGTCATGCGCTTCTGATCTCTGTGGTCATTCTCAGCCCCTGTCAAGTGCCTCTCCACGACGCTCTTCGTGATCTCTGGAGGTGGTTGGACCTGGGGCTGATCAGGCACTTCAGGTACAGCCTCGAGAAGACCCAGCCTGTCAATTCGTCGAGGTAGTGTGCCAGTGTGATGGCTCTCAGCACCTGTCAAGTGCCTCGATCTGCGTCCTGGCTCTGGCTCGGATATCTCGAGTAAACCAGACTTGTCGACACGGCGGACTGACATGTCGAAATCAGATTGCTGGGTTATTTTGTGTTGAGAACGTCTCGCTGGCAGCGTACTGTAGTAGAAGGGGTGACCAGCTGATACTCCTCCGTAGTTGGGGCTCATCGATGGTGGTATCATTGGGGGTGACTCTGTCTGATTCTCTATAACTATCTCCATGTGATGATGGTCGTAGGGGGCCCGCTGCTAGATCCAAGTGGCTCGCGAGCCGTTATCCTGATCTCAGACAATTATTTCCCTTATGATCCGTGGTCGTCGGCTATTGGGGGTTGAATAGCCAGACTCCAAGCTCTCGTCGTAGGAGAGACTCACCTGCGGAGGCTTTGGCTCACCGTCGTAGGTCTCTTGGTAAGGGAGTCCAGAGACATCGTATTGAGAGTCTGGAATTCAATTATTCAATGTTATTTCAATTTTTGTCGATTACGCGCTCTATTTTGGTATTTTTTTTAATGAATTTCAATGTGATTGTTTGTTATTTTTTAATTGAGCAATTTTCCAGAATTCCTTCTTGACGTACAAATTTCACTATCTGCACGGGCAGCAATTAATGTTTCCTAATGCAATGTTCCATCAAATTGGAAATACCTACTCCCTTTATCAATTCAGCTGCACTGATGTCAAGAGATACAGTGTTATCTTGCGGAACCCCCCCCCCCCCCCCCCCACTCCCTGATCCCTTTGAAATACTCACCAACATGTTTCTGTGATTTGACAACAGTGGCAAAGGGCTCAGTGCAGAATTGCTGCCGGCTGAGGTTGTGACTCTCCCGGTAATCCTCTCTTTGTGGTAAATAGTGCTGGTGGGCTGGATAATCGGACTCAGTCGGAGCGTATCCACCAAGATCGTATTGGGGATTTACCCCATTGGCCGCTGCCGATTTCATCTGCCAAATTGAATCCTGCGAGTTGACGGATCCTCCATTGTTGGAGTTTGAGTAGCTGTTGTCCAGGTAACCCATGTTGACACCTGGCGATTATCAAGGGTTTGCTTAGGGCTAGATCTCTGGTTAATTGACTTTTAATATTTTTGTAGAGGGCATAATCCCGACAAGACAAATTCGAAGCTAATTTCAATGGTTCTAAACCGTCTTTGAGGAAATATTACATTTTTAATGTCAGTATTTGATTACGGAACAGATGAGAAATTCTCCGGTTTAAACAGTTTTGTGAAAAATGTTATGAGATTTTTTGGGCCCTGAGAAAAAAAATGGAATTTCACTATTCATTAAATTTTCATTAATTTCTGCATTCAATATAGAATTGTTTAATACTCCCATGAAATTCTAGCGTAACTTAAGACAAATGTCTAAAACAATCACAATATTTTTCGGACTTATTACATTTCTGAAACTGCTAAAATTCCATTTAAAATCCATTTGCTCTCAACGCCCCCCGAGATTACCTCTTCAGTACTCGAGGCTCTGCATAAAATATCAAACATTATCCCCAAGTAATCCACGTCAATTTGTAATGAGAGTGCAAAGTTGTTAGTAATTTAAATGATAATTTACCATTCTCACCATTGATGTTATGTGTAGGTTGATGATAACCGTATCCAGGCTGTGCATAAGGCGGTGTTTTCGAGTCCTCCATTGCCAGTGCATGATCCAAACTGTGCTCGAGGGCCTTATTCTCAGCGAAATAAGGTGGTGGTGCCTGATTCTGCTGTCCATTACCGGTGACCAAACTCGGACGTACTCTGTACCAGCAGAAAATACATTTTGTCATTTCCCCCAAAGTCCAAACTCCCCTCAGAGGGACGAATATTAACAAGTACTACTAGAATACGTAACGAGTTTTACATGGCTTGGAAAATAACGAGTTGATACCACGGGCTGTTGCCCCCCGTAAAACCATCTGCACTTCGCACTTTATCATTACACATAAAGCCGAGATGCAGATGACAGAGAGGGGGAGAAAATTGTGAATTGAAGCGTATGTTTTTCCCTCTCTATCTGCCACGAATATTATTCGTTGAGGGCTTTTCTCTCCTCTCTCCATTTTTCTTGTTACACATAACTACAAGTATCTTGCCTTCAAACTAACGAGATTGCCGAGAAGATTGTCCAAATGAACACCAAATAAACGAACTAGAGGTAACAGAGTAAGAGGATAAATAAAGTGAGAAAAGGAGACAAAGTATTTTTATGTAGTAATACTTCCTCTCTGTTCTCTCTCCCATTCTATTTTTTTCTTATTTCCCAGCTATCCAGAAAACTTCTCGGTAGATACAAATTCTCGTAAAACTGACGGTTGTTCTCAAAGAACTCGTAAATCGGTGGGTGAGCCGACGTAAAATTGGATGGCGATGGATTTTATCCAGCAATGTGGCCCTTTACCCATCGATTCTTATTTCGTTGGAAGTGTTATCCACGCCGTAAAGAACGAAATTGAGTAAAAATAATAAATAGGAGGCTGGATCGGGAGGTGAATCGTTGATGTAATGAAATATATCCATTTTCGATTTTTAAACTACTGCGAAAATCATTAAAATTTCACAACGTGAGTAATAACGTGAGTAATAATTTTCAAGAGACAAATTTCTGGAAGTTCTAATGAAACTACTATTTAAGTACAATTTCCAGAGTTCAAACTTGCAATTTCAACTCCGTTAGACTTCTCAATGGTTTTCAATAAGAGGACATCTAAAAAATGGCTGATTTCTATCAATTCCCACGCAAATAATAGTAAAATTGTCGGTCTATCGATTTTCTCCAGCACATGTACCCCTTCAACCACCCACTCTCATTTCGTTGGAAGTGTTATCCCGGCCGTAAAACTCCAAATTGAGTAAAAATAATAAATAAGATGAGCGAGAGGTAGTGTCTAGAGTAGAATCGTTCAGATGTTGGCTTGTTGGTAAAGTGTATAACGCCATCCAGTGTACATAACTTATTTATAGAAGGCAACGTGTATGGCTTCGTTGTCACGCGTGATCGAGCATGCATTATCGATATTAACACCTCAGATGTGCCAGGAATGGCTCTAGTCTTCGTAGATTCGAGAGAGAAATCCCTCTCGAAAAAAAAAGTACAGAAACTAAAATCCAAGCTGTCAAGATAAAACGAGTCGTTAGTTTTTACAGCTCGAATGTACTCCCGTCCCTCTCTGATGTGCAACTTCTTGCCACGTCTGTTCTTCCCTCCATCGAGTACGAGACTTCCATTTCACGGTTTACGGTCGGGGCCTGTGGGATGGCTCGGTCGAGCCTGAGAAAATAGGGTAGGGAGATGAAGCCAGTGTGTTGAGGAAAAATAAAAATAAAAAATGTGGAGAAAGAAGGGAAAAAAGAATGAGCCAAGATAAAAGGAAAAGAGGGAGAAAAAAAAGAAGTGCATCCGGGGGCACTTTGAATATAAAAAAGGGTAAGGCTTTGGAGGGTGTAGCTCTATACGATGGTAGTAAGTAGAGTGGATCAGAGTGACTTACGCGTTAGAGTCCATCTCGTAGTCCTTGGCTTTTGCTGCATGCTTCCTTCGACAGCGGCAGAAGAGGAGTAACAGGGCTGTGAATAGGAGGAAAACAGCACCACTGACCACTAGGGCGATCAGGGTTGGGGTTGCCAGAGCACCCGCTTGATTTATCACTGATGGTCCCACTGTAAATAATTTTTTATCAAAGGAGTTAGCGATTTTGCATTTTGAGAATGACAAACGGAGAACTTTTTTGTTTCATGCAAAATTTTCAAGAATTCTAAGAAAATGTCGGCATTCAATTTCAACGTAAGAATATCAGTATACATAATCCAGAGCTGAATTCTACGGCTTAAACCGATTTTTCCACTCGAAAGACTCTTTTGTCTCAGTGTAAATGAATGAATCGAGATCCTCATCAGAGCCCATTGAAATACTACCATTGGCCAACGTGAGAAATTTCGGATGGAAAACACACTTCGCCGATTTATTTTTCTCTTAAATTTCGTGTCTACAAACAACCCGTGCTTCTCCACAGAAGTTCTTGTGTTGAGGTGATGTATACAGTTGACAGAAATGGTTCAAAGCGATATTGTTTCATCGAAAATTTGCCTCGCGGTTTGAGAAGTGGTCAATGCAAAAGGACCAATACAAAAAATTGAAAAAGTGTTGGAGATAACTTACCCTCAGCTTCAGTCCACTCGCCGCACTTCTCTCTGTCAGACTTCAGACAAAGTTTGACCTTGAGTCGCGGTTCACCACCGGAAGTATCAGGATCATCGAGAATGCCCTCCCTCTGAGTTGGTGCACTCCCCATGACCTCAAGCGGCCACTCGTCGACAACTCTCCATTGATTGGATCCGCTATCGGCTCTTTCGATCGAAGCAACGACAGCCAAACAAGTTGGCCCGACATTGATGACCAGTGAGCCACTCTCCGGATGGTAACTGACACGATGAGGCGATGGGATTTTAGCGACCGTTGTTGTGAATGTCTTCTCCTCAGAGTAATCCGAATGATTCTTAGTATTGTAAGCCTTCACCTTAAACGTGTACTTCTGATGCTGTTCGAGACCAGTGATATTGCAGGGATTAGACCTGCGACAGTCCGACTCCTGCCACTGTCCAGCAGGACCACGAGGTGGTGCACAATCAAGAGGAACCGATCGATCCTCACTCTCGACGAGAACCCTTCGATAAGATACAAAGTACTTAGTGATGGCCAAACCACCGTCAAAGCCAACTTCCCACTGTAACGCAACATAAGTCGGTCCAATTTCGACAGCACTGAGGTCCGATGGCCTCTCTGGTGCTCCTTTTGGCTGCAGAGTGATTACAGAAGTGACAGGTCCTTGTGCATTAGCAGCACGACAACTGTACTCTCCATAATCCTCCTCCTCAATATCCGATATCCTCAGAACCGAGGTATATATATCATCCTTTTCAACAGTGGTAGTGGAAAGCTCATAATGCCCATCACTAGATGCTCCCTGAAGTGGTGCAGCATTAGATCCAAAGCTCCATTGAAATTCTGGCTTTGGCCAGGCTTGCACTTGACAAGTTATCTTAGCGGTTTCTTTCAGACTGTATGCGACTTTGCTGTGTCTGTGCAGGACAATTGGAGCGTGCGCTATTTTCAGCATCATCTCCGATTCAACTTTCTTCACTTCATTGACAAAAACACAGGTGTATTTGCCCCTATCGCTGGCTATGATTTCATCAGTTCTCGGTCGTGAGTGACCCAGAAAACTTAGTGTTGAATTAACGGTGATAACATTACCATGACCCGTGGACGTCAGAGTTGAAACTTTGTACAAACTTTCATCCGCAGTGAGTTCCTCCTCGTCTTTGAGCCAACGAACTAGGGGTTTTGGTTTACCATGTGCCATACAAGACACTGCAAAACCAGATTCACCTACTGTTCGTGTAAGATGTGGCTGGAGTTTGGTTACAATTTTGGGTTGCTGATGAACAGTGAGTCTAACGGATGCGGCCTCACCAGTACCAATTTCATTCATAGCTAGGCACCTGTAGGTGCCATCGCTAGCAAGTGTAACAGAGTCAATGATAAATTGTGGACCAGCTGTTTCAATGGGCTGTGCGCTATCTAGCGCACCATCCTCACCCTCTTTAAACCACTTGTATTGCGGCTCAGGATAACCAGCTGGGCTTGCCATACAAGTAAGAATAACACTCGAATGTTCAATAGCAACTGGTGAATCTGGCGTTACCTTAGCTGGTCCAGGTTTATGACGTATCCGTATGTTGACACGAGCAATGGCGGAATGATTTTTCCGTTCGCTGCCACTTGGATGTATGATATTTATTGCTTTACAAGTATAGTTGCCAGCATGTTCAGCATTGACTCTAGTGAGACGTAATATCGGACCGCTATGTCGAAACTCTGGTTTACCTTCCTTGAACCATTCCACCGATGTTGGCTGAGGATTCGCTGATACATTACAATGAACTGTCACGGTATCCTCAACCTCAGCAACACGAATGGTGTCTCCCTCAATAGCAACTGTTGGTGGATAAAGTACATCGAGATACAGGGACGCTTCACCAGTCTTACCAAGTACGTTATCAGCCTGACACGTGTAATGTCCGGCGTCTTGAATAGTCACCCTTGGTATCGTAGGATCAAAGGATGTCGCAAAGAAATTGCCATCTCGCATCCACCTTACAGTGCTGACTTTGGGCTTTGAATCGACATTGCAACGCAAAACAGCTTTTCCATTAGCCTCCACTTTCAGTGGATTCTCCGGGCCAACTGTTACCCGGGGAAAGTAATTAACATCAAGTCTCACAGTGGCATTCAACGAGTGTCCCACTGGCATAGCACGATTTCTAACGACGCAACGGAATATAGCACCATCATCATCCTTAGTTGGTATAATCTCCAATTCACGTCCGTTGTGTAGTTCCTTGTGACTATTCCCCTTGTACCACTTTACTTCGGGCTCGGGACTACCGCCATCCGTGTTGCACTGAAGTTTCAATAATTTACCTTCGGTGGCTGGTGTTGATGTTGGTGATATTGATGGTGGTCCTGGTGCCCTCAGCACCGTTAATGTTACATTTTTATGATAAAGGTTCACACCACTGCCTGTTTTCTTGATACGACACTCGTACTTTCCATTGTTTGCGTTATACGATACATTGTGAATTTCAAGGTCGTAGCGACCAGCTGCAAGATCCATATCGACACGGTAGTTTGGCGACAGGGGTTTGTCGTCCACCACTGCATTATCGTGGACATTGTTGGTGTTGGTCAACCAGAATGATGTGGCGTTCTGCCGCACTGGAGGAAAGCGACATTGCAGAAGAACTGTTGAGCCCTCGTGCGTGTCAACCTGCGTTTCCTCCGCTGCCTGCACCTGTGACAATGCTGCAACAGAAAAGGTGATCACGGTTTTAGTAAGGCTCAAATTGTCCGTCATCAATTTAAAGCTTTAATACGACAAATTAGGAACCATTAATGCCAATTTCTCGCGCGTTGGGCTTTTTTTTAAGGGACGATCATAAAATTTTATGGGGCTATATGGATTAAATACGTTTCATAGGTAATCGGTACTTTGTCCTAACGACACTCAGATAGAATCTGATTAATAGGATTTGAAACGAGAATTATATGATTCATTATTGCGTTATAGCCGTTGTATATTTAAGTATCACTTCTGCCGTTCTCATTATTGCTCATTATTATGAAATGGTGGGGGGGGGGGGGGGGGGTTGGGGGGGGGGGGGGGGGGGGGGGGGGGGGGGGGGGGGGGGGGGGGGGGGGGGGGGGAAGTTACAGGGTCTTTGGGATCACGCACGGGGTGAAGAGCTTTGGCCATTTATCGCAGATCCTGCAAGTTACTGGTTAAATGCAAATGATTAACAGTTCGAACTATAATCCTTGCACAACATCTACAAGCCTTGGTCGTAATTCCACGTTTAACCCCTGCAAGGAATTGAATTATAATTGAGGGAGACGTGATCTTGAGAGGGGAAAGTACAGTTGTGAGGACTCTACGTTAGATGGCCAGAGTTATTCGTTTGCGGGGGATTTGTAGGGGGATTTTCATAATGTGCATTGAGTTTAAGCTAAAAGCAATGATAAATGATGTTGTTTTTAGTGAATAATTCTGAGGTATTGTCCAGCTTTTCTGTTTTACTAAAAATCAGGGAAAATTATCCCATCATAGCGGGACGCGTTTCGTCTTAAAAGTATGAACAACGAGTAGGTGAGGGGACGCTATGTTAAATGGCGGGAGCTGTCGGTTTATTGCGGATTTGTAGTAGGCTCCGTCTTGTGTTGATGAGAAATGTCACGATGACAGAATAACGTTGTCTTTTTATTAAACATTCCTGGAGTTTTTGTGCAGCTTCCTTGTTTCGGACGTAATAAGGGACAATGATGGGTCAGAAGGGACAAATCATGCTATCCCGGAAGGACACGTTTCTTCTTAAAAGGAAAAAAATAAAGTACGTTTTCAGGTCTTTATGAGGGTACTCCTGTGTTATTACGCTTTTCTACGGTGTACCGCAAATTTAGTGCGCGTTAACGGACATGTTTAACCTCCCTCCATAATAGAGGTGAAACAGAACAATAAACCTGATTCCCCCGAGGCATCAAAGGGCCCCCAGTTCTAGTGAGAATTCAGCATTTAGAGGATTCTTGGGAATGAGTGCTAAACATTCAATCTTCTTCCTGAGAACATACGACAACTGCAAAATTGCTGTTTAAAGGTTTGTCAATTTAATTGACTGAGAGAAAGTGTATAAACAGTAAAAAAATCCATTCTTCTAAAATAATGAAAAAGTCGCTTAAAATTGTTTATAAATTATTTGCGAAAGAGGTTCATAATAATAAGTTTCGCAACAAGACCTTCGATTTTCGAATAATAAAACCGCTGCAGACTGCGGACTTCGCCGGAAAAAGATCGAAATCACTTAAATATTGTTGATTTAGCATAAAATGTAATATTAACAAATTTTAATTCCCCACGTGATATGCCACTTTATACAAGGGGTCTTGCGCGGCAATTCTTGTCGCCTGTGATACGTGTTATGCTGTCAGTTGTAAGACGACGTGCTTCGTCAAGTCCTAGAAACCTGAAACTCACGACGTTACCATTATCACACGTCAGGTCCTCTCGGTGCCTTCGGGGAGGTGAACTCACAGCAGATGGAAGAGAAGAATAGAAAGAGAAAAATACATTGGCAACTTTGCTTTACGGTAGCTCTGTTGACGCTGTGCTCGTTCATGTTTAATGAAAAATCTTGTATATACCGTATATGACCTCTTGTGCGTGATACGAGGATCTTTTACGAGATTGGCTGGGAGAGTTTTAAAGGTTGGCGAGTGTGCCGCAGTGACCAGAAAGGCGCGTGCTGGCTGAATGTGGGTCGCCATTGGGTCGTATAACGGTCAAACCTATGTTGAGTGGTAAAACAAGTTGATCGGAGGAGGGGCGGTGAGGGGATAGGAAGGGTAGAACAGGAGTCGAGTTATTGTGGATTCAATTCGACTTTTTCCCCCACTCGCGAAATTATTTGTGCACTCATCGCATTTTTCTCTCAGTTTTTTTTTTATTATCGTACGGAGAAATGAAGTGGGTAGAATCGGAAAGCGATGTAATGGAGCCATTTGGAGTGATGTAACGGACCAGTGAGCAGGCTTGTAATGATTGCAATGCAGCGGGAGGATTTCCACGGATTGTGTTATTGATATTTGAAGAAGATTGTTGAAGTGATTCAGTCAAAGGGAATTTCAAGGTTTTCGCATTAATTGTTTAATTTTTAGTTTTTGCGGTATTGAAGGAACATGACTATTGCATTTTTCTTATAGGTGAGGAAAGAAAAAATGATTTTTTCCTAAATTATTAAATTTTATTATCGATAGTTGGGGTGATAATTTTGAAAAGGAATTAATTTGTTTCAAAAGGTTATTATACGATATCTTAATAAATATTAAAACAAGCATCAGACAAAAGAATGTCATTCAAACCTTATTAATGAAAGATGATATTTCTAAAAAAATTTCTCACACAATTTAGTTGAAACGCTTGAGAACTAAAAGGATTCCTGAAATATACTTTAATCGTGGGGTCGAAGATTCACGGAGAATGTAGAAATATCTTCCCAAGCTGTAAATTACGAAATCCAAAAACTTCACTCAAATTTCTAGAAAATATATATATCCACATCAATATGAACCGTTCTCGCCTAGGGCCTTGTACTACTCGTCATGTTTTGTTCTTCCAAGAAACGAAAAAAAAATTTCTGGCATGGCTGTCTGACCGTTGAATAGCCGTAGGCGAACCATGTAAAGGCACGAAAAGAATTGACTGGCACGGCCCGAAGGGGGAGGGGTACTCATCTCCTTTTCCCTGACATCTCTCTACAACACAAAACATCTCTTCGAGAAAATCCCGTAAGTAACTCAACGGAAACTTTATATATACCAGTAATCCCGAAGAAATGAACGAAGCTATAAAAGTGAGAGACTGGTACGTATAAAAAGAAAATGAAATCATAATAAAAATTTGTATTACAAAAATATAAAAATGAGTTGTTGTACATAAAAAATAAAATGCAGGGATATTTAAGATTGTCTATTCAATGCAACTCGACTGGAACTCATTCAAGTGATGAATAGCATCAACTGTCGTTTATTAAAATGACAAAAAAGAACGGTACACTCTGTCTTGTAGAGATTTTTAACTATTCTCGATATAACGTGACTCGCTCCATTCGTTGGAACATTCTCCATAGAGTTGCCGGACGCCTTTCCCTTTTTTTGTTGTTTTATTTTTATAAATACATTTCCTCCCGTTGAAATCTCGGAATTTCAATAAGAAATTATCATTTTTCATTAGCAGATGGATGGGGACTTAAATAAAATTGGGGACGCTCAAGAAAACAAGTTGCATGACAAGGATTTGAAAAAAAAAATCATATGGAATAAGTTTTATCCAATATACAATTATTTTTTGTAGTTTTGTTTTTATGAGACTGTTCAATATGAGAAACCAGTAAAATTCAAGTACATAGTCAAAATTGTTTACGAGTGGGTGGACCGGTGCAAAAAGTTGTGCATTCAGTTGAAAGAGTAAACTACGTAACATAAATAAAAATTGCATGGATGAGATAATCTGACATTCGTAATATGAATCGAACGAATTTTTGAGTCAATATTCACAATTTTTGGATGAACTTTTCATCCCTATAAATCATTTCACAGACAATATTGTAATCGATGGCTGGAGCCTCGAACACAACATAATCGGCTGTAAAGTGTAACCGAAGCGATCTGTATTGACAGGGTTGTCAGTGATAACAAGCGATTCCAATAATTGCAAATTGGTTACATGAGCCTCTTTTCCCTTTTTTATCGTTACTTGTTCGGCCGTTTTCCCCGTTTTTTTCTTTTATTTTCACAGATGTATTTACATAGAAAAACCAATGAATTTCAAGCAAATAGTCAGAATTTTTCGTCAGACCATTCATTTCAGACAATCGTTTTATAGTGCATGTTACAACTGACAACTGGAGCTCGACTACAAAAGAATGGAATGAAAAGTTAAAAAAAAAACAACGTTTATTGACAGAAACTCCATTGATAATGATAAATTTCAATAATTGGACATTCGTGATATGAGAACTTTTTCCAATTTTATCGTTCCATTCTCGTAGTAGAATTTACACATGATGAAACATATGGCGATCGAGGTTTTAACCGAATGTTTTCGATTAAAATGAATTTTACTGCAGTTGAGGCGAAAATGTAATAAAACGCTAAACATTTTACGAGCTCGTTGCATTTTTGTCTAGACTTGAGGCATGCATTGAGGGAAAAATCATTCCAAAAAAAAGTACAAATTTAAGAAAACTGAGGACTAATCAAATTATTATTATTGTTTCATGTGAACCCGAGAACAAAGATATTTAAAAAAATACGGAAAAATGTAACAATTGAAACTAATGGAACCGAAAAGACCAGTGAATTCCGTGTCTATAAGCCGTACACGTCAGTGAAACCAAGGGTTGCAGGGGGTTCTTACGATGAGCCGCTAGAGTATGCCATTTGCGTACAGGCGTTCTATCCACATTGGTATTTATGACCTCGTAGGAGGTAGAGGAAGGGGTGCAGCAGCAACGCGACGGGTTTTATACGCCGAGGAATTGTGTTGGTGTTGAGGGGCCATCACCGAGCAAGAGTGAGTGAGACAGATACGCGGGGAGAAAGAGAGATGGGCATTGCGCCTTCGGTCGTTGAATCGTCGGTGGCGTGCCAAGCACCAGGTCGAGAACACTCGTGTAACTCCAGAGTAGAGGTACCCCGAGGAGAGCGCGTACCCAGTTGCAGTGTCCCCTTACTCCTTTCAACTCCCAACCGCGTCCACTCTCCGTCCCCCCAGTAGTCTTACTCTCTTATCGACTTTTTCAACGGTAATGGACCTAAATAGGCTTATATCGATTTAACTACGGAAATATATTTTTTGTCACGAGAAACGATAGACCGGAAAAACGCGAAAGGGATTTTCTCATTACCCTCGGTTAATACGCGAGATTAATGGTTTATATTTTTTTATACGCGTAACATGTACTTTTTTTTAAATTACGTTTGGAAGAGGTAGTCTATTGCGGCATTGAAGAGTACATTAAAATTAAAGATCACGGGATAACTCTCTATGAAATGCAGGAGAAAGCCGTGCTATTGCCTCAGAAATCCGGGTCGATTTATCGAAGAGATTACCAGCATTTTATGGATTGGTGACAAGAGCTTGGCAGTGAAGTAATGGTTGGCGTATGGCTGATGCATTTCAGTCGAGACGACTAGACTGATGTTTGTAGCTAGCTACCTGCGGACTTAGAGAAATAACGATAATGGATTGGGGGAAAACGCAACGATTGCCGTTTTTGTAAATGACCTCTAATTGTAATTCAAAAATCAGCTAGTGTAGATGAAAAATTAATTGCGTAAACGAAAATTCACTTTTTGATTATGATTTCCAAATTGATGAAATATGCCACTTTACGCAGAAAAATTTACAAACGAAGAAGGATTTTCCAGGATGAATCTATAGATTAGACAGTATTGATGAAAGATTTTCAAATTGCAATGGAAGATCTTTTAAATATGAAAATGCGATTTTAGTTTAAGGAAATCTTGCGGAAAGTAAATACTTTTGATATATCAAATTCGCCGAAAAGTGATCTTTTGAAGCACATGAAGCATGCTCTGATGAATATGATTATAGTCCTCGTCTTCGGTTTGAACAAAAACACTTTGTGGACATCAGGATCAAAATTAGAAATTTTTTTTCACGTTTCANNTTTCACTTTTTCGACTCGAAATGGTCCGGTTTACGAGGAGTATTATCAATGTTCTGCATTATGAAGACCCGTTTCTTGCAGGTCTCCCGTGTTACCCGTGTCTCGGGGGTTTATGGGGTCTGTACGTGACCGCCTGCTCCACGAAGGATTTAGGTCTGGTATATGAATTTATTGGAGGATGTTCTTAGGGGTAAATTTGGCAATGGTATGTGGGCAAGTCGTTTCCGTGAAAACGAAAATTAATTCATTGAATTTCATTCAAGGTTGAAAATTTCGAAAAGAAAAAGCAGAACCAAATGTTACTGACAACTCTTATTGTTAAAACTTGAATATTATTTTGTTCTCAATTCTACAATTCAATTCAACTAATCGTAATAATTTAAAATTTGAAAAATATTTGCGATTCGAGAAAAGAAATAATTATGCGCAATCAATTGGAATTTTCGTAAAATCAAGGACTACTATAATTTTTCCCCCGTAAAATTGAAATCTCCTGATGGTTTCATTGAATTTATCAACTTTCTTGGAGAGTTTCACATGAAATGTGCAGGGTATTCCTCTGGGTGCAAGAAAATTCCAGTATTCTCTTCCTGAATCACTAGTTTTCACTTTTTTACGCCACGAGTGAGCAGATGTATCCAAAAAAATTCTGTCTGAGTGTATGTGTGAATGTGTGGGGGAGAACTGAAGAAGAAGTTTCGGTGGAGCGAGTGCAATCCACTCCCGATGGGACCTTTTAGCTACCCCAGGTAAAGCCTGACTCTCCAGGGTGGACAAGTCCAACATACCAAGTGCTGAAGACATATTTTCACTTCGATATGAGAATACATGCTCACACGCGTGAGGGACCTTTACGGGGGTTGTAAAGCTGTTGTCACGAAGGGAATTCAATTACTGGGCTATTTAAGAGTGCGAATATGCATTGGAGGAGGAAAAACTATCTGGATATTAATTTGTTTTAATGGTTTATCAATTTCCGTGAGTAATAAATTCATGAGTATTTTTCACACGAGACTTTACTGACAGTTAGCGCTTCCGGGGGATGATGAGGGGAATTTTCAGATTATTATGAACATTACCATAGTTTTTATTATAAAGTATTTTCAGTAAATCATTTAGAAATAATTGGTTAGTTACTGTGGTTATGTTGGAGAAAAATTAGGAAAAAACTTTCTAATTGTAGTTTTTCTATCGACAACACACGATTGCATCATCATAAAAAATCCTTTCATATTCTCGAGCAGTACACTGACAGAAATACGTACTTTATGGGGTGAACAATTAATTCTTGGTTCAAGAATATGTTTTACTATCACTTAAGTGTTTTTCATTGTCCAGGGAAGGAAAGTTATAAGGTTTTTCTTGCCTTGGACAATTTTACATCAGAGACGGGAAATTTATGTAGCGTTCCACGTCCTTATGACGTCACAGGATATTGTGCATACTTCAGGGACAAGAGAAAGAGAATTTGTTCAAGAATTATGTGATAGTAAAAAATATTCGAGAACCAAGAATTAATTTTTCAGCCAAAAGTACATTTTTCTGTCAGTGTAGCGATCAAAAATATTCAATTTAGAGGATTCGACAGCATACGTACCGAATCCTCGAAAACGGAACGAAAAACATTATTATTACATTGGCAAAAACATTAATGAGCAGCTTGAAAAACAAGATGAGACAGTTGATTGCAACAATATCCCGGTTACGTTACCATGTGGATATGCCCAGAAAAAAAAAACATATTACCCAATTTGTGAGTGTGAATGCACAAATATAGAGCCGAAGCAGCGAGAATATGGAATATCTCTCCCTCTAATTTTCTGCAATTTTCTTTGTCACGCGTTCCACCTCGATTGCTCCCAGGATTTGCCTCTATTTATTCCCGTCTAAATTCAAAGTTCACGCTGGGAATTTCACTCAGTCTATTTCGAAGCGCAGTTAACAAAGATTGAAACAAACATGATGAAGACTGAAAAAGAGGGAATTCGTGCTCAGTCGTCCGTGGTATCACTAACGAAAATACGATTCATTGAACAATCAATAGTTATATCACTCAATGAGTGTCAAAGCGTTATAATTGACGCAGTGATGCGCAGCGGAAATGTCATTTATTTGGTAATTAAATAATTTTAATTGAAATTCGCGAGATTGAGTGGAATTAAAATGTTGATAGTCTAGATTGTTTTAACTTATTAACATTTTATGGATGGACGATGCCATTAGTATGGTTCACGGCTCATTTTAAACTTAAAAAAAAAAAATTGAAAATGAACGAAAAATCGTCTAATTTTACTCTGCCCTTATCAAGATGTGCATAAGTTAATACGTGAAGAAATTTGCGTTTTACAAAAAACTTCATTTGTCGAATATAAATTTAATTTTTAATTTTTTGAGCAGGATTGAGATTTTAATTTCACTACGTAATGAACTTTTCCATTACAGTACGACTATTAAGTGTAATTTCTAATAAATTTTTAACTCAGAAAAAATATTAAAAAATATAAAAAGATTATTGCTGGGAACAATTATAGCATTTTTATTTTCGAGCCCTTCATAAATTTTTCACGAGCTCCAAATAGCCGGCCCTGAATACAAAAAAAAAACATAATCCTGATACATCAATAAAATTGTTTATGCCGTTGAGAAAGCAGAAATAAAATTCAATGAATTAAAATTACAATGAATAGCAGTCCCTGTACAGTATATGTAATAAAGTGTGGACTGATAATATTCTGTACTCGTTGGCAAACGGAATGCGGAGAGAGGTTTGACTGTGTCGCAATACTACTGCGGCATACCTGAGCGTTTTATGGATGTGCAACGGTATAAACTCCCTCCCAGTGGGATTTTCCAAAAGTGGTGATGACGGGGGAGGGGGGGGATGGGCAAAATGCTGTCGTTTACGCGGTGGCTGGTTGCACTTTGCAGCAATGACTACCGGCTGAAGTGGGAGTTATGATACGTATAAAGGCCCCATACCTCCACTTGTAATTTGGTAATTCGTTGATGGTTACAGTGACAAAGGTATACTCTGTGGGAACGTCAAATTGAATTAGAGGGAATATCATTTCGGTCAGTTGTTGACGATTGTTCAACGTTTGAGGTCACTCGAGAGGATCAATGGGGGGATATGGGATTCTGAGAATCATGGGATTATGATTTCCAGTTGGATATTAGTCATTTGGTGAAAGTAGGGATTTTTAGTGAATGGTAGGAGTGAAATTTTTCGGGTTACGGATGTGATTCGAATGTGGAAACTGGAAATGTTGAATTAAAACTTTTGCTCTGATTTCTTTTTTCTGGTTAGGGCCTTTGGAGGGCGGAGAAATTTAATTCAAAACTAGGGAAAGGGGAACACTTCGATTTGCCAAATTTACTCTGCCTACTGGATTTTTGGTTTACTGACAAAAGCGGAGAATTATATTTTTAATGGATGAAATTTTAAGAAGACTATATTCGTAGAATTGACAGTAACTTTAATTCAGAATTCAATAAAAGAAAAAACATTTTAACTCATCAAATCAATTCTAACAGGTCCAAATGAAAAACATCAACATATATTTTCAACAGATACAACCAAAAAAAAAAAGTTGAAAGAGAGAAAAAAATTGAGTGAATAAACCGTGAGAAATGACACAGACGCCCCAAAAAAATCTGAAATTTGATTTGATATTCCCGAGGCGTCATATGCCATCCAAAAAACAAATAAACCGAAATTTTCCACTAAAAAAACTAATCATTGACATATTTCAAATAACCTTTCATAGAATAAAATTCATATTTAAAATGTTAAATGTTTATTTTTAATGGAAGAACAATCAAAAATTCAATTGACCAACAAAAAAAATATCGATAAAGCGTAAATTAAATCGCGGAGAACAACTCATGAGTCGCCGGGAAAAAATCGGAATTTTCATTTGACGTATTGTAGCCCGCGGCACTAGTCCCGGAAAAATTAACTGAAAAACTCATCACCAATTTATGGAAGTAGAAATCACCCAGAGATTGAGTGAGCATGAGTTTATGTGAGATGAGACAGTGGGGACAAGCGCGTTAAACGCGAGTGGGTCCAGTGGGTTTGGCCCGTGTGTGACGGCCTCGGTTTGCGGAGCTTTGTATCTAGCCACTGGGCTGACATAATTTCGGAGGTACGTCTAATAATGGGCCCTTTGTGGACAGTATACGTACTCAGTACAGGTACAGAGGGGTAATGGGTTCTGTCTTGCATGTGAAGACCTCCTGGACCTCCTTTGCCCCCCCCCCCCAGCCAACGTTAGTTTTGTCAAATGATTGTCTGTTCCATGTGTTCACTCTAAACGAATTCACTATTTCGGGGAATTGAATACAATTACGGTGACTTCAAATGTTTTCACGATTCAATTATCCTTTCCACTTGGTCTGATGTAATTCAATGTCAAATGTCTTTTCTAGGCATGAGTAAAGGGCAATCTCATGGCATTAAAGAGGATGGATAGGGGAAAGCGGAAGGCTTTTGATTTTTTTTAATGCTCATGACTCAGGAATAAATTTATTGACTGAGATGACGGGATTTATTATGAAAGAGGAATGGTATTTTTGTAAATAAATTGTTAGGAAAAAATACTAGGTATTTTTATCGTAATCTATTATAGAGAATATTGATAGCAACATAGTAAGTTTTAAAATTAGAGTAGGAGTTAAAAGGTCTGGTATATTTGCCTGAAAAAATAATGAATTTCACTGGAAATTTTATAGAAATATCGAATAAAATTCTGGCATTTTTGTCTAATTTTTTTTCTGTAAATGCGAGATTTTGTATGCGGTAGATATTTTCATATACTTTTGAGCTGAAAACAACTCGTCATAGCAACTATTCTATCATTTCAACCAGCAACAATAGCATTTCCGCGTGAAAAAAAAACTCTTGGTACAATGGCTTTCACGTTCCTGACAAAAATGAAAAATTCTCCGCTGAAAATATTGTTTCGGAACTTTTATTCGTGCAACTCCGAGGGATGAAAGGTACACGCAATGTAATTACTCTGCGAATAATTGAATACGCGAGTGTTATATGTTGACAATTGGAAAGAAATGAATTTTCGTTAATCACTTAGAACTTTACAGTTCGTTGCGGGGGTTGACACAATGTCCCCATTTTTTTCATTTTCATCTTGACAATTATGACGTACTTGCATTGAAATATTAATTCAAGAATTAGATTTTCCGAAAAAACGTAAATTCCATTTTTACATCAAAGAAAGGATTTTATATATACGGAGAGAAAAATTCAAAAAAAATTACGTGTCAGTTCCGTAATCTGCCAGCCAAAACAATATTCCGTAAAAATTACGGAACAGTGCCGTACTTTTTTACAGGACAAGTCCAGAAAAA
>JAPYZN010005876.1:0-11546 GCA_030522865.1 Psyttalia lounsburyi | reverse complement strand
CCCCCCCCCCCCCCCCCGCCCCCCCCCCCCCCCCCCCCCCCCCCCCCCCCCCCCCCCCCCCCCCCCCCTCCTGTATACACCCGTTAGACTTCGATTATTATTCGCATGCGCTTTATGAATGGCGGTGAAATACAAACTGGCTTAGAAATTGGGGGTGGAAGGCGATTATATTCCGCGGATATAGTGCTGGTGTTTCGGGATTCATTTTCCATCGTTTCTCTCACTTTATCTTTTGGTTGGTGGTTGATTTAGGGTGTAGCCGAGGCCTCTAGCTACGTCGTTGTTGGAATGGATCGAATTTGTGTTTCTTTGTTATTACTCGCGAATACATGCAAACTGTCTACTCTACCACCTTCGTTAATCGTTCTAACGAAAATATACTGATGTAAAGTGAGTGGCACGGAGTTGCACCACATCGAGGTTTATGTGGGGCTTCTTTTTCAGAGGATCCAGGAATCTAAGGAAGAATGGTAATCAACTAAGATAGCGCCTACAAATTTTTTTCGCCGAAAACTAAGGCAAATGTTGATTTTTCTTTGCACTTATCTGGTGGGAAATCAAGTATACAGGATCAGAATCTGGTTGCCTTGAATGAATTGATCGCCTCGGGAAATAAAATTCGTAATTTTTTATGATACGGTAGATGTACGGAACCTTCCCCTCACCTTCCCTTCTAAAGGCATAAATTTGAAAAATTGGCATAAATTCGATTGTATTAAATTCAATGTGTAGTAAGGCACTACGAACCCTACCAATATTTAACATTACCCCGGTTTCATGGCGGGGACATGGTTGATATGAACCTCACGAAGGTCAAAATATGACTCGGTCATCCCTTCAAGGTATTCATCAAATTGAGCCAGACTCAATTTTCTTTTTGATTTTACTTTTTTTTGGTAATAAATAGCGAAGTAATTCAGTTTCGCAGCCAAATTCTTTGGAGTTGCCATACCCACTGTTTACCGAAAGAAGCTTTTGGGGTGGGATTGGATTGTGAGACCCGATGCATAATCGGCAGGTCCCCGGTTCAAATCCCGATCTGGACTATCCATTTTTGAGTAAAAATTTTTTGTAAAATTTATATTGACGATAATTCCTGATCCAATCCTACAGATTCCAAATGCCATTCAATGGTTTCCTATGGCATCGCAACAATGCAGAACGCCATATAAATTTCCTTATTTCACTTAAAAATCTTGATCATGGATTGTTCGGTAATAACTGTTAGAAGAACAAAATTCAATTTCATCTGAGGACAGAATAAATTTGTAATTTTCTAAAAACGAGACTAGACATTTCCGCGTTCATTGAGACCGAATTGATCTCTCCGAACTAAGACTCCTAGGATATTTATGAAATGACAAATAGTGTTCATAGACTCTCTTACAGATGAAAGCATATGCGAATAAAAAACGTATTTTTTCCGCATTAATGTCGATTTTCTTTCACACATACTCAACTTGCAGAATAGCGTATCATACAATTTTAATATGACATTATAATAGGACATTTGCACCTTTACACACCACCCTTCTATTTTAACCCAACACCTCTCGCCTCTCGGCCCTCTACGTCACTCCATCGGAGTATTTATTCATCCACCCCTCTCACACATCACCACCTCAAACTCACCTCAGCTAGTATCATCAGTGATAGACCGCCTCCCGTCACCCGATTCACAAATCATTACTAATGCATTATCAAAGTGATAGATCCGCAAATACTGGCTATAAATCACTTGTCGATCCCCATCGTCTTATCCATTTCTTAAAATCGAGAAAAAAAACTCAACTTCAGTTGATTCTCAACTCGAAGCTTAGAAGTTATTTCCATTCAAAATTTATCTTCACCATTTTGCTGGAGAATTTTGTCAATTTTCATCAGAATAATTTGATAATTAAAAAATCCTTCGACAATCGTTGAACATTATTTATTTAACTTGGCGCATTCCACTCCGCATTGACTATCGTTAATTATCTTCATCAATTTTTCATCTTAGTCACGAGTTTACCAGCCACTTTTCAACTATTGTCGGAATAAATCGATAACAATAACAAAATGAATTGTCAGTCGACTCGTGATGTGTCACCAATTCAATGCAAATCTTTCTCGGTCTTTTGTTATGAAAAAGGAACTGAATATATTTGGAATCGAGATGGGATGCACAGGAGGGCTACAAATGCACACATATCGTGCAACCCTATATACCAACCCCTAATGCCAATGACCCGCCTTGCAGTTATAGGCGTAAAAGCGGTTGCTATATCTGCGCCGTCTGTACATTGACTATTCTTAGCGTTTATACATTCGGTGTACTCCACATTATCCTCAGCTTTTGCATGTACTGATACATGTATATCCCCCCACCTCTCGCCCACTGTCCTAACTCCTATTCCTTTACCTTCCTCTTTCTTATTTCTACAATCATGACGACATGTGTGCGAGAATTACATTATAGGAAATACATAGCCTCTTCGGAGATATGTATTCCGTAGGTGGGAGTTTGGCATTTCGCTCGCGTTGGAATATGAAGAAGGAAGCGATAATTGAGAATATTGCGAACTCTTGTTATGGAGGTGGGTTATTCATTATTATGGCGTGCAGAGGATTTTGAACTTTGAAGGTGATCGCCGATTGACAGAAACAATAATTTGCATAACAGAGATTTTTATACGCAGCCCTCCCTCCTCTGAGAGAAATAAAAAAATTTTACAAATGCATTGCACTAGTAATTCGGAGTAATATATTTGATCCCAATTTTTAGATAAATTTATATAAACTTAAGTCGTCAAAACAAATCATTCATACTGAAGTAAATTCGGAATGCTGAATGCATTATCGATAAACCATTGCATTTGCATTGCTCTAGAGATATTTATGTCGATCTGAAATGTTAATTCAATATTCAATTAGTGTTTCTGTAGGTATTCAAAATAAGCTCTTAAGTTCGAGTTTATTATTAAATTTTCTTCTCCCTCTGTCCCCTTCTTTTTTCACGAGAATTATATTTGACGAAGTGCAGCAAGTGGAGTCTGTTTAAAATTAATAAAATGTTGCAGTAAATTACAAGTCGAAACACATTTCAACTCGGACATTTTTCAGATACAGACTCTGGCGGAAAAGAACGTTATTCGCTTGAAAGATACTTTTTTTCTCAGTGTAAGAAGAAAATTATGAATTGGAAAAGTTCACGACCTGAAAGGTGACAAGTGAATATGTTCTTGTCTCAAGTAAATCTTCTGTACTCGAAGAGGAATTATGCTCGTTTTACAGGGAAACGAGCGTCAGATTCAGAAAAATTTGTTTACTGAACTTCTTCCTTGTTGTGATATATAACAATTTTCTTCAAGTTAATTGTGACCTGAATAGCTAAGTCATAAGAGCACCCAATGAATAATCGGAAGGTGCCGGGTTCGAATCCCGGTGTGAAATATCCGTTTTTTCAGTAAAAATTTGTCGTAAATTCGATATGAAGAATGATCCTACCTATTCCAAATCCCTAATAACATAATATAATAGCTAATAATTGATGTAGAAATGCGCTTGTATCAAATAAATCTTCAGTAGGAATGACTACGATTGTTTAAAAGTGAAACGACCGTGAGAATCGGGACAATTTTTTTTACTGGAATCCTTCGTCGCCTTAATAAAAATCAAATTTTTTTCAAGTTAATTTCCACCTAATTAAATTCTCTCTAATCAAATACTCACGAATGTACAATTGTCACCTCAACAGTGGCATTTTCCTCTAATTGCACATAAAATTCTCGCGGCGTCATTGCTATCGCTTGACAATATAATATACACTGTCGTACTCGACTCTGGCTTACGGGGGATTTGCGCCTCCTCATTCCACCCCAAGTTGAATATATAGAGCATTGTGAGTGAGGGAAAGGGTTGCTGTCGTTTTCGGGAAATGGAGAGAAGAGGGGTGGCAGCTCTCATTCCTCGGGCGTTTGTTAATTTGCCACGCGAGCACATTACGCCCGTTTAGACGCTCGAGCAAACAGAAATGAGAAAACTGAGGAGGTACGACACCATCCTGACTCCACTCCCTGTCCCACCTCTTTCCCTCCTCCCTCTTGTCTATCTCGACACACACTTCGCTCCTCGTTTTCTTTCACTGTTTTCCCTTATTCGGGCTTCGTGTCGCGATTTTCGAGGGGCGGAAGAGATTTTCTGGTACTTCGATGCCAACGGAAAAAGGGAGAATGAGGAGCGACATTTTTGGTGAGCCTCGAGGGCCCTCAAAATATTTCGGGGATGATCACTTCGAGTTTCTTGTTTTTTTTCCCCATCTCATATTCTAGTTGTTTTAGTGGAAGAGGGAGACAGGTGTTCATATTTTTCATGGATAATTACTTTCGGTTTTTTGGAGGTTGAATTGGTGGCACTGAATCTACTGTAAATGAAAATAAAACTAGAATTTTTAGTTTAGATGGTGTTGAAGAAAATTAAACTCTGTAAACTTATTAATTTTTTGAAGAGTAACATTAAGCCCGCTTCGACGACAAATAATATTCAGCCATGGATCCCGGTTTGGACTCTCCATATTTTCAGTAAAAATTTTTTGTAAATTTTATATTGAGAATAATCCCAGATTCCATCCTACGCATTCCAAATCCTATCCAATGATTTCCTGTAACGTCACAGGACTCTCACATTTAATAAAAAAACACACCATTTTATCATTTTTTTGTCGCACTTTTCTATATTGCCGGAATTTATATTGCGCGTCAGATTTTTGTTACGTCACAGGATATTATTAAAAGGGATTTGGAGTAGATAGGATAGGATCCAGGATAATTTTCAATATAAAATTTACAAGAAGTGTAATAATTCATTGAGTTTGATAATTAGTTCGAGAATTACATCGAGACGCTACAACTTTTGTAATTTTTGCATTTTTTCGGTTAAAAGTAGACTACACCAGAAGATGTAGTGACATTTGACACTGAAATTTTGGGGACTTTGAATTCCAACGACGGACTTCCTCTCGCAGTAATCCTAATCAGGGTCAAGTGTCTCTAAAAATGAATAGATCTCGATAATGAGGGTAAAATTGGAAATATATCTTACTAATTCAAGACCCCAGTTTGAACATCGCCGAAAGTTGATGGAATTTAACGAGACATATCAACCGAATAAAGTATCTAAATATTGTATTGAATTAATTTGTTAGATTTCAGAATTTTCTCCAGGTACAAAATTAACTCTTCCCCTGGGAAACTTTCTCTGTACGGGTTTTTCCAAAGTACATCTGGTGACTAGAGAGGGTCAAGATTGGGAAAAACCAAGAGTTGGAGTAGTGGAGGAAATTTTATTGTCCCCCAGTGTTTATTGACCGTGGGCCTCACTAGCCATTCCTATTCACTGTTTAGTAATCACTTGTAGTATAAAGTGACTTCTGATTGTGCAGTCATATCGAGTTTAAATAATAATTGTTAAAGTACAAATGTATTCAAAGTATTTATTTATTTAGATCACCATATCCTAACACTATTTCGTGTCATCGTTTTTGCTCTGAAACAATATCTATTATTTTTCATTTCTTCCAAACTTTGAATTAAAAATTCAGAGACAGGTAATAAATTTGCTACCAAATGTTTAATGATCCAGCAATGATGGTTATGAAGGACGAGGTGAATCTTGAAAGGCTGGAGGAAGGAGGAAAGTGCGAAGAGAAGAGACGGCGAGATTCAGATTTTTCATTAAAGAGCCGTCGACTCAGCTATCCAAGTCACGGTCTCCCGCGCGGTGGAATTTTTTTCCCTCTCGTCGTTTTTTCGAGGGGTAGTAAAGGGGAATGTTAGGGAAGTGAAAGAAAATAAGAAAGCAAGAAGTGTCGCAGGAGGAGTAAGGAGTGCACGGGCCACAGTATAATATGGTGGATTAATACGCGGGAAATCTGCCACCTAAAAGTTATTAATGACTGCTTGGCGCTGGTGGACGCGTCAAAGATTTTACAAAAGAGGTGGGGTGGTGAGGGAGTTTGTTCAGACCCTGTGAGATTTCGAGTGCTGGGGACATTGGGGATTGAATGAGGTGAAAAGTCAAAAAGTCGGAGCAATAATGAATTTCGGAATTAATTGGTTGTCAATGAAAATGAATTGATCGAGCAATTTCATTTAATTTAAATCTAAAAATGGATGCAAGACCCCAATAATTTTCATCGCACTGCGAGACCATATTTTTCACATCCCGAACAAATAAATTATTTCATTCCAACAAATAGAACTAGATTTACCCAAGAATCACCAAGTTGCCATGCAAATTGGAAAGATAATAATCGATTGTCCGAGAATGGGTTGCGTTGATGGGCTACATCGGATGAGCCACCTAACTCTGCACACTTTCTCCATCCATTCGAGTTATCCGCTCACCTGGACAACACTGTAACGCCTGTAAAATTTCTATCTCTCCCTCCCTCCCCCGCCGTTCCCCCCCCCCGGCCCCCCCCCCCCCCCCCGTCCCCCCCCAGGGAAATTTTCCCGCCCCCCCCCCCCCCCCCCCCTGACTCACTTGCCCATCGAATACCTTACCTGTCCAGGCCCTCAGATATTATATTTTTTCGCCACTGGCCATCACGTCCACGGCTTTTCCATATTTCCACTCGACTCTTTACATTTCAACGATCCTCAAGCAGTTGCCATTTTCGTTTCTATAGCAAACGAGAGAGAAAGAGATTAAAAGGAATGAGAAGTAAAATAGGAGGAAAAAGAAGAATATTCTACATATGTATAGGCGCTCGTTTCTCTTTACCCACCTTCATCCCATATCCCTGACCGTGTGTTTACACTGGCGATAAAACTGCTGGAAACAAACATGCGGGCATCGCACTCTTTCATGGCCATGGCGTTCTGCCTAATGTAGTCGATGAATAAAGAAAGTGAGAGACGAGGATGAGAGGGAAACACTGCGTCGACATCATTGGCGTCCCTCTGTAAATTTATCGTGAAGTGTATTTAGTAAACATTTTATTGTTTTATGGTTCAGTTTGGATGGTTGATAATAAAATGTTACATAAGGTTTTCACAATGGAACGACTCATGCGGTCGGTGAAGAGGTGAAGATTATTTCTTTGTTCGGAGTATGAGCGATAATCACCGAGGAATTTCGAATGTCAGTGCAGGAATGGCTTCTTTAAATGTCACAGACATTTTTGTTGTTATTTTTTGTTAAAAATTTAATTTTTTAAAAGGGTTTTTCAGGGAGATTCTCACTGGCAGATATTCTAAAGTAGAGATTCACTGTGGATGACAGAGGTTTTCAATCCTTTACTTCGAAATGAAACTCTGATAGATGCTTTGTCAATAGAAAAAAAATCTCGCAACGTTTCTTATGAATTACGTGTACTATTTTCGCTCAGATAGTTTTACGGAATTATCAATAATTATCTTCGATTCCTCACGAATCATTTGTTTTTGGGCCTGAATATCCCTTCATTAACCGCGAAACTAAAAAAAAAATCTCACCACTTCCATTGTAGTGAATAATTTGTTTAGTTATCAGCCGTAATGGTTAGATGCGCGAGATGCTGCTCCAGTGGACATCCAGCCCAAGCAGCGTTGAGCTGGGTTAGTACTTGGATGGGTGACGGCTTTACGAACATCTCGCACAAAAATTACGGGCGGCAGATACGGTGTGGCGGCCTAGTGTCTTCCTAATCTAGTCAGTCTGACAGATGAATACATTAGAGCACTGGCCAATCGACCGGCTGTACGACTGGGGTTTCACATGGTATCCCGTGCAGTACTAGCCCAAACGGGTTAAGCCAAAAGTAAGACGGTCATGACCCCGCAGAAACAAGAAAAAACGAAAATTTAGGAGAAGGCCAGCTGAGGAATGTGGCCCCGACAAAAAGTTAGTGATAGTAGAAGTAAAAAATACTAATAATAAAAATAAAAAAGTTGTTTATTCCCGATAAACAAAGGATTATTTGTAATTTCAAAGTTGCTTTTGTGAAACTCTTTTTTTCCCGCATTTTTTCTACGCTTACCAATAACTCTTCAATGACCAAACCTCATCCGACAAAACATCAGCAGTGACGTAATGCATACAGAGGTCACAACTAGCGTTTATGTTGTGGAACAAAAAATAAAACAAAAGCGAAGGATGAGAAAAAATTATTCGACGTCTTTAGTCAGTTGCCAACTGTTAGGAGTGTGTGTATACAAGAGCAAGAGTATCGTCTGGCTTATGCAAAAAACATGAGGCGCACAAGGTTGGTTGTGCACAGTAGACTACTGCTTCAATTCTTGTGTGTATCAGTGTACAAGTGCCAATGTGTTGAAGTGAGGGGAAAGAGAGGGGGAGGGGGACGAGGGGGGAGTGAGTGGGAGGTAGTTGAAGAGGGTGTGCGCTGCGGGGGTTGAATTGCAGCCAGTTGGGTGTATTGTTGTTCACCGCGATCCGCACGGGCCCACTCAGACTCCTCTCACGAAAGGGCTGTTGCTGCAAGAAACTCGGACAATAATGCATGAGGTCAAATTGAAAAATTATCACACCCATGAACTGCTGAGGGGAAACAGTGTTTTGTTTAGAGAGAGGGTCCGTCCATCGCTTCAGCCCACTAGGCATCTTTATTTATACGGCCTCCCTTAGAAAAAACATTTTGCCACTGGTTTTTGTTTACTCGAAATCATACGTGGGTGGACATTGGTGGCGGAGGATAATTGATTGGGTGGGGAATATTTCGAAAAAAGGAGAGGAGAATTATGTCTTCGATATAACAACGGTTGGGGGTTCGTGTAGGTCACTTTATTGGGAAGTCACTTCGTCGATTATAAGTGGCATTTTCAACCAATTTTATTTTAAGGAATGTCAGTGAAAACTAATAATGTTATGTTTCTCACTTTATATGGAAGACGGGAATTTATATACTGTCCCACATCCTTGTGATGTCATAGAAAACAATTGGACAGGATGAGGGGATGTTCTCAATATACATTTTGCAAGAAATTTGTATTACAGACAAAATAGTCTGTATCGGGCTTCGAACCCGGGCCTTCCGATTATGCATCTTATGTCCTTTGGACCCAGCAAAATGAGTGCCAAATTTTTCATACGAATTTTGCTTCATTTTTTTCCTATTTGTATATACACTATTTTAAACGTATTTTTCTATTGAGATTGCTTGCAACTTCCTATTTTTGTTTACAAAAAATTGCCCGACGTTCGATGTTATGGATTGAGCAAATTTAGCCAGTGTATTCCGCGTGTTATCGATTTTATAAAGGCTTAAAATTTGTGAAGGGGCGAAGCTACTTCCGATCGTTCGAGCCATCCGTTTATTTCTTACCGGCGGCGAATAATTAGGGCCGATAAGTCACGATGCAACACCCTGAGGCATATACAGCCTGGTGGGGAAAGGAGAGGTGCTCGAATAGGAGTTGGGAGCTTTTCGAGGCACCGAAAGTTAGGTGCCCTCGGGAAAAGGGGGAATCGCGTGATCTCAACCCATTACCAACCAACAGACAGACAGACTTGGTAGCTGTAGCATCGTCGCTCATACTTTTGCATTGTCGGCTGCTGTAGTTCCTGAAGTCACTGCTCGATGTCCTGTGAATCCCACTTGAACTGTTGCTTTTGTTGGAGAACTGACGCTGGAGGCTTTCCAAATAGTCAATTCCATTCGAGGAATTTAAGGAGGAATCCATTCTTGAAACTGTCGAAAAATTATCAGAGACGAATGTCTCTCGCCTAAAAATTCTAACCTTTCGTCGGAAAGAGAAGATGCTTGAAACAAGTATTTTTCAAACTTTTCACAAGTTAACTTTACTCAAGTGTCGCGACGGTTCTGGTGAGAAGTACTTTCTTTTGGTTCTATAGCTTACGCACCTCCCTAAATCCCGTCTTTGTTCTTACGGTATCTCCAAAATTTTTTGTCACCGAAAGAGAAAAAAAAACAGAATAACCAAGATAATTGTCAAATCCCAGAGTGCCGTCAAACGATCATACACTCTTTTCCAGACACTTTGGGGTTTACCGGTGACATCAAGTATAAACTGCCCTCTGGGACCTTGTTAGTTCAATTCGCTCGAGTAATCCACCCTCGTGAAGAGAATACTTCTTTTTCCCCTCCTCCCACACTCGCCGTCTGCTTTATTTCACTGTTATCGTGTTGAGGATAAAAAAAAGAAGAACAGAAAGAGTGAACCTCTAAAAGCCCAGAAGTATTTTGTATACAACAGTATGTGGATGATATGATTTGGCGTTGCTGGGAAAATAAGCGAATAAGGACGAGTGGATACACACGTGGAGTGGTCAGTATTGTTCCCTCGTTTCAGAGATTTCAAATAATCGTCCTACGTGGCTAATGGGGTATAAAAGTCCGATATCATGATATCTCGGGGCTTCTCTTTCTCAGTGATTCTCCCCCGCGACTAACAAAAGGTGCATCACACGTTGGGACTCCGTTTTTTCAACTCATTTTGTAATGCTATTTTCACTTGAATAATCGTGAAAATATTATTCTTGTTGAAATGCGAGAGATAATAATACTGTGATCATTTAAAAAATGCACGCGCAAATGGGTTACAAAATTAGTGGACACGTGCTCAAATTACTATTTTGAATATTGTCATAATTGGAAAATGAGATTAAGTTCAAGAGCAATTCCTTATAAGCCGAGGGAACTCTGAATCAGCTCTTCATAAATGGCCTGAAGTCGATCCAATAGACAACCTCTATTTGGGGATAGGTTCATTACCAACAAAGAACACAAACTATTGGTGTTAAAATACATCAGATCTCGACGATTTTGAGGGGAAAAAGTTCAGTTCATTGAACGCGTCCAATTTGACATTGATGAACTTGTTTTCGGAAGCCCCTGGGCTTCCCAACTTGTGGATGACACTTCTTACGTGTTAGCCATTGTTTGCCCACCCTCAAAACACAAAAGCCACCAACACTCACCGATGAGAAATGAGAGGCATAGATCCTCCTGTCGCATCCCAAGTAGGTGACGTCTTCAAGACCGAAACGATCGATGACCATTTGTTAAAGTCCACTTCTTAGGCCATTCGGGAGCTTCTGTCATCAATCAGTTCGTGCATAACCTCATGCAGGCATCGATATCTGTCAGTTGATTCAGATCGCTTCAAAAGCATTCTCCTGTCGTTTTTCATTCACCAGAAATTTTGGATATGCCGGAGTTGATAAATCAATTTTTGATGCACACAAAAAATCGGACCGTAAATTAAGCTTGAGAAGTTCTTCCCGAGGCTTCCTAAAGTGCATTTGTATTAGACGGGATGTAATCTATTTTCTCTTAATCTTGAAACTTATGTTTCGCACGTAAAATAGTATATTGTGCAACTAGTGCGTAAAGTAGCACTTTTCCGCACGAGTTGTGCATCGCTTGCACGAGTGGCCGGCGAAGCCGGCCACGAGTGCCAGGCGATCGCACGAGGCGAAAAAGGCGATACGCACGTGTTGCAAACACATAATTTTTTGCAATACCTGCGAAAATTCGCTTTGAGGGGAGGTTTGAGGGCAAAGTGGTTTTTTTGTGTGCGGAGTGCGGAAAAGTCAAGATCGTGTGT